>WEKX01020638.1:83993-99074 GCA_013390025.1 Pitta sordida | reverse complement strand
CCCACCCAAAAGTACACAGGTTCAGATACTATAACAATGCACAAAAAAAGTCTGTCCAGGGATTTCTGCGGAGCTCTCAGCTAGCTCCAGGCTTCTGTCTCTGGGCTCCAACACATCAGCAGTGTTGTCCAGTTTTTACCTCTCCATCTTCAGTCTTAATGCTTAGACGGATTCTGCGGTCCTGGTTCTCTCTCTTTGGTCCATAGGTTTTCACCATGGTCAGTCCAATTCACAAGCAGCAGCGGGATGCCTGGAAGAACATCTCTACCCCTTCTCTCGTGGGCCTGGGGCCTTCAAATCTCTCAGCCTCCCGACGCAGGTTCTGAGCTGGCACGCTACATCTTACTACTGAACTTTTTTTTTCTCTCTCCCAAGTATGTTGTCCGCAGAGACGCCTTTATCTCTACTGTATAACCTTGAAGGCCCTGGCAGCACGGAAAGCTTAGGCAAGAACTGAGCTGTTAACCCCCTCGCTACCAGAGCAGCAGAAAACCCCCTAAACCATAACATTCATGAGCACATCCACCTGGTCGTGGCAATTAATGGTATTGAACTTAATAGAATTTTCACAAGCAGTGAACAAATTTTAGGTAACTCCCTGAATCTCTTAGGAAGCCTTACCTGGATGCTGAGGAGTTTTTCGTTTTGCCCATTACAATTGCAACTTTGCAGTTTGGGTTCCCAGCACCTTAAAAAAAAAGGGACAACCACAAAATTATTTTTCAGTATAAAAATCTCAATGCAGAACAAGAAATCTTCCTCCCTTCCTTTCATGACACAGGAGATGCTATCTACTGCTGTGTTTACATTCTGAGTAATCAGACTGAAACAAAGTACATCTTACAACTTAACATGTAAAAGGGAGTTGACTTGTGGGAAGGGGAACATGAAAAGCCAAACATCCAAAGCCTCCAGGATCCAGCTCCATTATCTGTTCAGATGAAAAGGGAACAAGAAGGCACTTGAAATGGAATCTAACAACTTCTGTCTCCGTTACAGCTGAGCAAATAGGTGTGATTCAAAAGGACATCTCTCCAGGTGAGAAGCTGTTACGTATTTCAAAAGTAAAAACTTCTTCAATCTATAAAAACTGGAAGGTCTATGTCGGGGAAAAAAACCACCAAATTACATAAATAAGGCTACCAAAGAGTTGCCATGGTGACTTTGCTACTACTTCAGCAGAACTCTGGAATGCAGTTTTTTTCCTCCTTTACACAAATGATTTTAGATTGCATTTCAAAGAAGGATCTAAGTGGAAATTGTTACCGGAAAGCATTTCAAGTAAATGACACATCATTATGCCTTTGAGCATAAATCCAGCATTTTAATGTACAAGCCCTAAAGAAGATTCTACCATTGATTAAAGTTGCATCTTGTTTTTATGAACCTTAATCCTCACTTTTTCTTGAAGTTGTCTTAGCACGCTTTCATTCCTTTCAAAGTCTCCCACAGACAAAAAAACTGATAGATGTAACAATCAGAAACTTTTTATTGGGGTCTCAATGCAGATCACAGTCTTTGCAGAGATTTAATTCAAAGTTTGATCTGCACCAACTCGGTTTGTTCTGAGGTCAGAAACCAAGATGACCTTTTAACTTCTCTGGCAGCTGTTACCACAAGGTTTGGGAGCCCGTGGTCTAAACAATGCAACCACCTGGCTTTGAGCAGACCTACTTCCTCCTACAGCCACTGTGATGGCCAGGAAGCAAGAGAGAGATTTATTTAATTCTGATAAACACTGCCTGTTTTGAGGGTCACACAGCCAGCTGTTTACTTTTCTCTCTCCAATACGTAATTCGTCCATTGTTTCCAGAGTGGGCTTATATTTGTGGCCCATGAGCTGTACAATGCTCATAAGCTAAAAATCTGAGTGAAAAGCTTTGGGCAGGGGAGATAAATCAGCTTGGTTAAAAAAACAGTAGATCCCAAATAGTTGTCTCATTTGGGCCACAGCAACAAGCAGGTGACCAATCCCAAATGACACAAAAAGGTACCACTCTGCACAGAGAAATGCTGCCCCTCTGCCTAAGGGGTATTTGACTCTTCTCCTTTTCCATGGAAGGGAAAGAATTGCACGAGATCGATTTTTTTAACCAGATCTACCTTGAAGTGAGGCTTGCAACAAAAGATACTATGACTTTCTGTAATGTCTTGGAAATCTGTTTTGTAAACAGTCCTTGAGTCACATCCTTGCCTCAAAGAAAAGGCAAATTTCACCATGTTTCATGAAAGAGAAAAAAAAACAAAACCACCCAACCACCAAAAAACCAAAACCAACCAACGAATCAAAGAGAAAAAAAAATCAAAGAAAGCTTTCATGTTGAACTCAGTGAGGAGTTCACTGAGAGCTAGACATCTGGTTAGATGCCCTAAATCATTTATATGAATTTCTGGAAGGCAAATTAATATCTCCATTTTATCTGTTCTTGTTCCTGTCTGAGCATAGCAAAGGAAGACAGATTCCTGCCCTTTCCACTCCTTAAGAGTCTGAAGTCCTGGAAACCTAAATCAAATGTTATGTGACTTTGACCCATAAAAGCCAGGAAGATGTTCTGATCTAATGCAAGACACTGGGAGACTTCAGTGCTTTGGCAGGAATGCAGACAGCCTGGATGGAATAAATCTCTCACTTGTAAATGGCATTTTTACATTACTTACAGAATTCAAAGAAGCTGCTGGAGGATGGGAGGAAAGAGTCAGAGAAGCCGGTTATTTTGGCAGGAGTTAGAACTAGTTTTGCAAGAAACTCACAATTGAACAAACAGTAGACATTTCAGAAGGTTGGTTTTAACTATATTTCCCTTTTTGATAAGCTTTGCAATAAACCTTTCCCTGTGCATATGACTGTACAACCTGTACAAAACTTTCTAAACGATAATACTGCTACATTGGGAAACAACTAACTTGTCCTACTTTTTAACTCTTCATGGCACTCACAAGGGCAAAGACAATGATATTCAAAAATGTGCTTACAGGGTTGGCCACAGTCCTGCTAAGAAAGCCTAATCTTTGCTAATCAGGAGCATAGGATGCTCAAGATTATTGATCTTAGCACAATCAATTTATGCAAGTTTTTTCTGGTGGAAAGTGTACTGAATATGGCACAGACACAGAAGTACAATCTGTACTTGGAGCTGTCATATAGCCTACTTTCAGAAGAATTCTTGCAATCTGGTTACCAATCTTTCAGTCTTCGATTTTTCTGTCTAAGATGACTAAGGCAGGATAAACTACTACCTGAATGCCCAAAATGTATTTGGTTCTGGCCATGTTGGCCAGCCCACTGGTCAGCCCAGTGGGTTACTGCTCTCTGCTAAAGATAAGAGCTCTGTGGTGACATGACAGACTTGTCAGATTCCCAGATTCCTAGACAGGCACTAATAAACTCATGTTCTGGACTCTCCTGCAAGAACAAGCTGACCACACAGGGTGGATGGCAGTGTGGTACTGACAGCTGCAATGTGGGGATCTCCTAATGAAGAAAAGGGATGCCCCACTCCACCTCCCGCAGGATGTTTTTTCCCTCACCTTCATGCCACTTGTACACAGCAACAAGTGCTTTTAATTAAGGAAGTTCCATTTTGCATTCACTCTTACTTGTTAAATAACTTTTGTTATTTTTGAGCGCATAGGGCCATCCTGAAATGACACGACAGAATTATTTCTGGACTCTTAACTAGAAGGTTCTGCTCACCCTGCACTCTGCAGAGTTACCAGGAGCTGAGGCACTGCAATTTACAGCATTTACATGAGCTGCCTTCCCACAGTGTGCACACAGAATCTCGTGGGCATTTCTGCAGGCAACGCACAATTCCCGGGAGCATTCTGAGTTCTAGCCTGAGTATTCTGTCTTGTTGGGGGCTACATGAAGACCAAGCCTGTCCAGAACTGAGAAGTTTATTTTAAAGAGATATAGGTAAGGCCTCTAAGCCATGACATGACTTGCAAAGAAACATGTTGGAAGCAACCCAAGTGTCTTATCTGAAGAACACGGCTGAAGTTCTGTGATAACTCAAGATGAAAACATTGCAGAAATATGCCCAAATATTGTAGCACTCCTTCTCTAGACTCCATTTTCTCACCCAGCCTATTTCACTTTCTCGTTCTGAATGGAAATGAAGCACGTATACAACATCTGCCCGTTACATTCTTAGCTGCCCATTTTTAAGAACCTTTCTTTTCATGTATTTCAAAATAATTGAAGCACAGAGAGAAGGCTAATCCAGCCTGGCCAGGTGCATTAGAATGGCAAACCCCCAGATCTGACCTCTGGTCTGCTCAATGTATCTCTCTGCGTTGTTTGGTTTCAATATTGCATTTACTGAAACTCATTAGGCTGCTACAATGTAATTCAAACCGATCATGGAAGGTTCCCGACACTCTGCAAAAGGTACTTTTGCGCAAGAGAACAATTTGAAGCTGTAGAGATTGGGAATATTTAATCATGATCAACCATTTTAGGAATTCTTAACACGGGCAAGTCCACACCTCAGTGCAGAAGTGTCTCCACTTAACCTTTCCTGTAAGTTTTGACTCTCTATAATGCAGACAACACCCCTCAATTGACAGACACTTCACGGATGCAATAGCATACTTCTATTTTTCTTCTACATTATTTGCTTGGCTTGCAGTTTCTGTAGAAATGTTATCAAACTAATTTGTTTACAGTCTGACTGGCAACATTCAAGTGCCTGAGAACTCTCCCACAGGATTCCTTAAAACCTTACACAGGCAACCATTAAAAAAAGCACATGTTCCTAGTGCCCTGAAGAAAGCAAATAGTGACTTCTTAAGAAGCCTGGGGCCATAACTCAGCCCCAGAGGGATCTCCCCCTCTTCTCTCCTATTCACCTTTTAAAATGTGGTCTGAAAAAAAGCCTTTTGATTATGTAAAAGGACATTCAGACTGCCAGGAATAAAACGACCAACAACAATGTGAAATAGTAAAAGATCCTGACCTTCCAAAGAACACACACATTCTGGTTGGAACAGGGAGCTACATAGGAAACGTACGTGTTCAACTTGAGAAGTTTCCAGGAAAGTGCAATGTTTAATTTATTTTTTTTTTAAGCTGGCAAGTCGAAATGAAAGTGCAACTGACTCCCAGACCAGGGTGTGGTGCTTGAAGACAAAATGCAACGTGTGTCAGACCAATTCAGACCACTCCACTGAAGCACATCTCAATTGCAGAACCTGCTACTCGTCTGCTGACAAAAAAGGTTAGTTTTGTTTTACTGTTTATTGCCCTGTATATTGTGTGATATTCTGAGATATTAGTTATGTTTGCTTTATGGAGAGACATCATTTCACTAATGCACATGTTCATTTCCAGCATCAAAATTAAGTTTGCTCAGTAGAAGGTCAGAATACTGCTTAATTCATGAGAGAAAAAAAGAAATCTATGTTTAAACTGGGGATATTAACTTCATTCAACATGCATTCATACAATCCCATGTCGAGTTTAAACACACAGAAATACTGAATTTGTATCTAACTGGAAGCCTGGAATAATTCTCCAAGAAAACACGCAGTTACAGAGTTCATATATCTACTAATATACCGCCTAGAAAACGGCATTTGAAAAATCAGCAGAGTTTCCCAACTATTTGTGGGCAGTTTGTACGTGATAAGATTCCTTTAAGTCATAACAGCCTGAGAAGCCTCCAGCTGCACGATGCAGCTGTACCTGTGGCAATCTGCTTCTCTAAGGGATCCCGTGTGGGCACAGATCTATGTGTGGGCTGCAGACCAAAGCCTGTTCCAGCAGGGTCCAACACCTGATTCCCACGGGACTGCTCGGCTTTTCCTACGGGCACACACAGGGGGGCCGGAGAAACAACAGCTACCAGTCAGTACGTTAGCCCAGATATAACTGTGCTTGTAAGGGAGAAATAGCAACTGCTGCATTTTAGACAACTTTGTCAAGAATTCAGGTCAGGCAAAAGCCTGTTGGGCAGTGGAGAACAGAGTCACAGCCAAACTGCTTGATCGTACACAGGCTTCTTGAAGTTAGCACTGAAATGTTTACTGGTTTGCTTTCGAGCAAATGTGCCAGTGATCCAATTTGATTAAACATTCCCAGTCGGGTTCTGTAATTAAGTGTTTTAAGAGCACAACCAAATCTTTTCAGTTTAACTTCCAATTTTCTTCAAATCTCAGCTAAGCAGATTAAAACCTCCTTGCAGCAGTTTCTCTTCTACTAAAAAAAAAGATTTGTTTGTTACTGATAACTAAATCTCTCCTCAAAGTACCATAAAGCTGCAAAAGATTATTGCTGCTGGAGAATCCTGCTAAGACAGCTTGTTAGGCATGGAACAGATGTCCATTGCTAAAGTACTACATAAAATTACTGTACTTTTCCATTCTCCACATCTCATTTAAGCAACACTAAATGACAGATTACAAAATTTAAAATAAGGGTGATCATTGTTTAAAATTTAATGGGGAGTGTTTTGAAATGTTAACAGAATAATCCAACAAAGTCAGTGAGGAGGAAGCCAAACCACACAGTTAAATTCATACTAACATACAAACATAGACATAATTAATTTCTCTCTATTTAATTGGTCTGCATCCCTATTATGAGATCAGTTAGAATGCAACTTATTTTTTTCTGGTAGACAGAATACATTAAAAAAATTTAAAGAGATGCTGTGTAAAATAAAGATTTGGCAACCCTTCATTTAAACACTTGTCTCACGAACAGAAATGGTATTTGTGGATTTTTTAAAAATCCAAATGGTAGCTCTGGGGCAGAATATCAGATAACAATTTGCTTTCAGCAACACTGACCTAAATTCTGAAACACTGCAAATGATGAGAAAGGGGGGATCTGGTTTTCATTCTTGGCTAGTTTTGGCCTCTGCAGTTAAGAAAACTTAATGCCATTTATTTCAAGAAAACAGGGCACAGCATGACTGCAATTTACAACAGAAAGAGTTTCAGCACATTAGTCAATTAACACAATCACAGGAAAAGAAGGAAATATAGTAGAAAATACTGGCCAAAGACTCTAGATGGGAACTTTAACCCTAAGCTGGCAGCAAGAATGCAGCCTTAGTGTTTATGGAGTAAATTTGTCATGAGATCACACTTGAAAAAATAGCAGAGCTTCTGAGCTGTTTGGGTACTTGTGGGCAGCGTGTATGTGATAAAATTCCTTTCTGTCATAACATCCTGAGAAGCTTCCAGCTGTAAGATGCAGTGTACCCACAGCTCTCTGCTTCTGTAAGAAATTCTGTGTGGCTTTGTGGGATAGAGACTAAACTGAGTTTGTTCCGATGCTGTTCAGCAACTGACTCCACCTCTGTGCTTTTTTGTACTGGGCACATACATGTGTGCCTGAGAAACCAACAAAAACACTGTCTTTATATTGTACTTACACATATCTGAAAGTTGTCAAAAATTATGAGAGCAGACACTGAATACTACTGTTTGCCTCTCAGCTTTAATCCTCTCCTCCTCCTTATCCACCTGATTGTAAGAGCATTTACAGCCTTCAGCTGGCACTCCTTCACTTTGCAGAGCTGTAGAGAGGAAGCCACAATTTCAACCCCATAAAGCTACAGACAAAGTTATGTCGCAATGGAATATTTTCAAACATAACTGAGTCAGAGCAGCTACAGCAATGCCGGCTCCTCGACTGAGGAGGGGATCAGTGAGAGGCACTCCAAGCATCTTGCAATCATAAACGTAAAGGTTAATGAAAGAATTTCTGTCGAATCCATTTCACTTCATTTTGCACACATAGGTGTCAATTACTCTGTTCCATGTGAGAATTTGAGATGGTCTGTTCTGCCTCCATTACCGTCTAGCTCTACTTTGATTATTCAAGAATGTATTCTCAATATCCAGATTCTTTAAATCTGAGCTGTACAAGCAACCCTGAAGAAGGGGCTTAGGTTTCAATAGAAATTTTTACAATTTAAACTCAGTATTATTTCTGTGGTGTGCCCTTCTCACCCCTTTTTTTTTTGCGTCTTGTAGCTTTGCCACAGGCTAAGCCATGAATAACTCAACTGATTATTGGACGGAGGATGACGAGGATGATCTCAGCCATGTTATAGATTACAATACATATGAACTTCTTTGTGAAAAAAGTGACGTGAGAAATTTCACTAAAGTATTCCTCCCCATATTCTACGCGTTGGCTTTCACCATTGGAGTGGCTGGAAATTCACTAGTGGTTGCAATTTATGCCTATTGCAAGAAACCCAAGACTAAGACAGATGTGTACATCATGCATCTCGCCATTGCCGATTTGCTCTTGCTCTTCACCCTCCCTTTTTGGGCTGCAAACGCAGTGCAGGGATGGGAACTTGGAAACTCAATGTGCAAGCTCACTTCCTCTCTGTACACCATGAATTTCAGCTCCAGCATGCTGTTCCTGGCCTGTATCAGCGTGGACAGATACAGGGCCACTTCTGGATCCCAGGGCCACAGAAGACTCGGCAAACACTGCAGCGTTACCTGCATCTGTGTCTGGCTGTCTGCCATTTTCCTCAGTATCCCTGAACTGATATTTAATCAAGTCAAGGAACACAATGACAGGAATGAATGCCTTCCTGTATTTCCAGAGAACATGGAAACACTCCTGAAATCAACCATTCAAATCCTGGAAATTATCCTGGAATTTCTGCTTCCTTTCCTAGTAATGCTGGTCTGCTATTCCGCTACTGCTCGGGCAATCTTTAGATCTGCAAACGTTAAAAAGTCCAGACCTTTCGCAGTTCTGCTGGCAGTGGTGGCTACTTTCATTGTCACTCAGCTACCTTACAATATTGTGAAGTTCTGGCGAGCCATAGATATCATCTACATGTTGATTACTGACTGTGATGCAAGTAAAACCATAGACGTCGCACTCCAGGTCACCAAAAGCATAGCTTTGTTTCACAGCTGCCTGAACCCTCTCCTCTATGCCTTCCTGGGTGCCTCTTTTAAAATGTACGTCATGAAAATCGCAAAAAATTACGGACACTGGAGAAGACAACAGCAGAACGGAAGACCTGAAGAAATTTCTATGAATTATGAAGACCATAATGAAGAAACGACTAGTTTCACTATATAAACCCTTCATTATTTTCATCATCTTATACATATAACCAAGGGAATTGTTCACTAATTCTAGGGGTTATGGTTTCAGCAGCTGTCTCTCTGCAAGTCAACTTTCAGATGAATTTCTGAATGCTAGACAAGACACTACAGCGCCATTCAAAGTGGAACATGTTTATCAGAATTAAGCATCATGCAAGAGCTAGATTCTGAAATTCCCATAAATAAATCGAGGGGTTTACTAAACAACAAAAACTCAAAAAAAATGCCACTACAACACAACACAAACACCTAAAAAAAAAAAGCCGAGATGGAAATTTTAAGGTCTACTAGGCAATTAAATAGCCTATTTTGTAATGAGCAATTTGTGTATGTTTAAATATCTAATTAAAACAGAGAAAAACCCCATCATTAATGTAACAGCAGTACAGGAGCTTTTGTATCACAAGTTAATACTTCTGCATTTCTCCAACTATTTTGTAAAACTTTAGAACATTTGCCCAATAGCTCCGTTCCATTTTTAACTCGGCTATCATTCCATATCATTCCTTGCAGCTTGAAATTCCATATTAAGTCCATGGCTGAGAACTGAGAAGGAGAGAGGGGGAGAAAAAGCCATTCTCTGTGTTTCCACATATGTACAGCAAACACAACAACATCCTCCACAAAAAGAGTAACTTCTCCAGAACTACAGAAAAATGACTTCTCATCTCTCCTTTTCTGCTCACTCTAAAATTCAACAAGGTCAGTGCTCTATGGGAGGCATGTTCTAGATGTCTGTAAATGTAAGAAAAAGTTGTTAGTCTCCTGATGCAGGGCCTGGAATCTTTCAAGTTATGCAATAACTGTCTCTGCTAAAATGTATGGAGATTCAATGAAAACAAAGAATATTGGCTATTGTTTATTCATATTTCATGTTTGGTTTGGTTTGTTTTAGTAGGTACTGACAACTCTCATCACAGGCATTTACCCCCCAGCAAAGGGTAGAGGCCTTGCTTGACAAATCAGAGAGGTTCTGTCTCCACATGGAGCTCATGAATTTACAGTTTTTACACAGAGAGGCACCAAAGCTGTCCCCTGCCACAGTGCTCGTGGAGATTCCAGGAAAAGAGTGGTTTTCTATGAGCCACTGCAAGCATTTCAAACACACTGACATACTAGCTTAGCTTTCAAAATGAAAAAGTAGTGTTACAGCAAATTGTGCTTGTCTTCAAAGATGCTGTGGGCTCTGACAAAATGAAAGCCAAAAAGAATCTTTAATTTTTAGATATTGTTCCTAGTTACACAACTGTGGGCTGGAAGGGAAAGCTCTAAAATGACAGACAAGAAACAACAGTAGCATAAACAAGATATAAGCCTCTTCTTCCTGTCTGGATGAGAAAAGCTTACAGAGTTTCTGCCCAGTGTTTTGAGGAATACGAGGGTGTGAACAGGTAAGTCAGAAGTGCTTGACTGAAGGTCTATAAATACACCATAAATCTGACATATTTAAACTGGATTTACTGTACGCATGCTGAGCATCCATGCAGAGTACGGCAAGAAACTCCAGATCTTCCATGAATTAAGTGACTCGTTGCACGTGTAATTTAATGACTTGTCTTCATAAATACAGAGGGACATTCTCACCAGGCTGTCAGGCTTCTGGAATTCCCAAACATCCAAACTCCTAAAGTCCCACTCAGAGTTAAAAGGAAAAAAAGAACCCAACCCAAGAAAAGAAAAATCCC
Organism: Pitta sordida; assembly: GCA_013390025.1. NCBI lineage: Eukaryota > Metazoa > Chordata > Aves > Passeriformes > Pittidae > Pitta > Pitta sordida. The sequence goes on along the minus strand of WEKX01020638.1, from coordinate 88,296 downwards.
CCAAACAAACAACCAAAGAAAAAATCCCAACCAAACAGAAAGAGAGTCTGACTAAGACAGACCTGAAAGAACAGGTTTTCTCAAACTTCTCAAAATTGCAGAGCCTTTTATGCCTCTGTCTTCATGTAAATCTACCTGTCCTAATTGCTTTATTAGAATCAAGACAAACCAAAACGATGCTTACTTTATATTTACTCTTCTTTTTAAAATTCACATAGCTAATTTTATGAATAGTACTTTGTTTTATGTGTGTGACCTCCTCCAAACTTTGCCATTACTGCTTAGGGACTGCAATGCACGGCTGGGAGACACTGACCCAGAGCCAAAGGCAGCTGTCAGCAGTTAAGTGACACTTTCGGGTCAAGAGAAAAAATACCGCGCCTCCTTTTGCTGCCAGTTTTACAGGAGTAGAAAAGAGAGAGAGAGAGATCTATCTTCTGGTGAGTCTCGGTACTGCAGGAACTTCTACCAGTAGGTAGCCGACACACTTATATACGAAATGAAACATCCAAGTTTAACAACTCAGTTCACAGGTTCACAGGTTATTCTGAGTCGGAAGGGACTCACAGGATCATCTAGTCCAACTCCCAAGCGAACGCCCACCCAGGGATCAGGCCCACAAGCGTGGAACGATGGGCACCACGCTCCATCCATCCAAGCCTCCCAACATCTAGACCATGTCACTGAGCTCCTCATTGAGTCTTCTCTTAAACACCTTCAGGGTTCATTCACTTGGCTTCCAAACTCCCAGGGAATTACAACTTTCGAGTTGATGCCACAGACATTTTGTCAAAAATGTAACAGTACTACAGTATTAGGGACATTTACCACTTAGAGCACAATCCATTGGTTTTACTGGGAATTATCATATGAGAAAACCTCCTGTAATAATCAGTCCACCAGCATCACAGGCTACTTCAAAAAGCAGCCACATTTTACAGTAACTACATAGTACACTCAAACCTCACACCCAAACTGCCAAAGACAGCTTCATAAAAACAGAGTTTAATGGCCATAAATGTGTAAGTTACCTGATAGAAAGCAGTAATGTTTAAAGAACAGTAGTGGCATTCATTCTGCGAACAAAACTCAGACGTTCCAAAAAGTGCCCAAACACCCACAACCCACAAACTGGGTTTGGGTCTTGGTATTTGGTTCATAGAACAGAAGATCAATTCAGCTCTTTCTGTTGTTTTAAATTCTATTGCCTTTACTCAATAAAGAAAACCTTCCATCTCAGAAATGAAGCATATATATTTTTAACAGTTCTTAGGAAAAAAATCAGGCTTAGCCATTCTTATTAAGGGTTTCCATACTTACCACTGCTCCACCACTTCTTGCCATTGATCACGTAACTGTTACCATCTCGCTCAATCCTGCACTGCATGTTAACGGCATCACTTGAAGCCACATCAGGTTCTGAGTCAAAAGAAAAAAAAACAAAACACCAGCTTAAATATAAATTTATTTTATCCACAATTATGGGACTCTAGATATACTCTATTAACAGTAACACTGTTTTGGTTCCAGTAGAAAAGCTGCTGGCAGAACTTCACTGCTGCTTATTGAACGACTTTCTGTTTTCCAACAACTTGTCATTCATAGCCAGTTTAAACGTACTTGCTCTTGGGCTCAGACTACCCATTACAATCTATAGCCTTCTTCCTTCCCTGATGTTTACAGATCTTTTATGCTTCCAAAGTACTTACAGAAAACAGTCATGTTTCTCCTCAGCCTTTTTCTTACCCTGGGCTCTTCCCAAGTGTAAATAAAGAGATTGAAACTAATGTTTTGATGGTATGTGAAATAGACTACACAAAGTTGTCAGCAAAATGTCATCAATGACTATTTGCAATCATTGATTCATCCTCTCTCCTTTCACCATGACCTTTCTCTAGAGGCAAAAAGCTTTTGCTTTAAAGCAAAAGCGTCTCTTTCCTCTTGGGGAATGCAGCAAAATGGAATTTGCAAAATAAGGGTCCAGTTCTGCAGGGCTGAGTTCTCTCAACTCTTTCTGATGCAGGAAGATCAAGATTTTGACATCTATAGCAAGAGTCAGACTTTCCAGAGATGTCAAATGGAGAGTAAAAACTATTACAGTGCTGAGCTCTGGACATAAAGCAAGTTATATCTTAAAACCTCTATGTACAACATACTGCAAAACTACATAATCGCAATAATCATACTTGTACCTAATTGCACGTTTCTAGAGAACTCCAAAGCACATTACAAAAAAGGGTAAACTCTACTGTAAACCTATTTCATACTAAAAAATGTATTTTACTAGTACTAAAAATAAAATGAAGATATTAAAAAAATACAAGTAATTATCTTAACCATGAAAAGTGGTAACTGTCAGGGAAAGGCAGCCCCAGTTTGTCTTCACACCTCACAGATTTATATTTAAACACATTCACAAATACAACACAAATTTATGTATTAATTCATTAACACAGAACTTGTTGTTTTCTATTTTTTGCATATACCATGTGAAGTTTTTTCCCCCAGCCTCTAATTTCCTTTTGGAGTAAAACTTACCTGTCATACAGAAGCAAGAACTAATCTTCCCTTCTAGGAGAGGCTCCAGCCACTCTTTCTTTTGCTCTTCGGTCCCGTACATGTGGAGGACCTCCATGTTTCCAGTGTCTGTAAGAAATCAATAATCACGTTTACTTCTTGATTCACAGAGTTCCTAAGGTGTAAGATGTCCAACCTTTCAATGCTGCAGTCAGCAGTGCTGTGGTTATGGGACAAGGTGCTAACCTGGTGCATGACAGTTGAAAACCTCGGGGGCAATGAAGCATTTCCCTGTCTCCTCAGCTATTAGGGCATAGTCAAGCTGGCTGAGACCACTGATATCTGGGAGAAAAAGGTTCCACAGACCTTCTGCTTTTGCCATTTCCTGTTGCAAGCAACAACAAAGAAAAATATCAGCAACAAATCTTAAAAAAAAAAAAAAGAAAAGAAAAAAGTTCTGGCTTGCTACACATTTTCTTCCTTCCTGCCTAATAAACTGTCCAACACGTGATATCTTTTTTCCACAGCTATTTTGAAATAATAGGTACAGTCTTCGACTTGAAGTTCAGACATACCCTCACAGAACTCCCTTTGTTCCTCTCCCTTCTCATTTCTCTCACCTCCTTGTGCATGTTTCCCTCTTCCTTTCCCTGCTCCTCACACTGTTTCTTTCCATGCAGAATAACTTCTCCAGCATGACAAGCTAAAGACAGTTATGCTCTATGTCTGTGCTCTTTTACTGCTAGAAATCTGACAATATTTGTCATCCCATACCTTCAGCCTCTCAAGCAGTGGTGGTTTCTTCCATCTTTCCTTCGAGTTTCCAAGTTCTGCATAATATTTTATTATTTCCTTAGAGAAACAATTAAAAAGATGCTGTTTAAATTAAGAACACATGTAGCAGAAATAATAATATGATGTCTTTCCGTCCCTATGCCCCAAGAAACCAATTAAAAATATTCAACACAGGTTTTCATTATATAGTTGGCTGCATTATAAAATTAAATAGATAATTGAAAATCAAACTACAGTCTACTAATTTGCAAGACTTCAAATGTATCACAGAAATTACCCCAATCAGTACCTTATTTCACACAATTATTTGGGCTGGTTTAAAGTATGTGATGATGACATTACAAGGTCAGTAGTTTCTGATTATAAAAATATCTGTTATCAATAGTACACACAAGAGGTATGAACCCAAAAGCAAAAGAACAAATAAAGCCTCATGTACTGTCCCTAAAGATTCACGTCTCCTGTCACAAGATTCAGATAAATAAGCCAGGAAATCTATTTTTAACTGAGAAAACCCCCACAAAAAATACATTTTCTCTTCCTGTCAAAATAATACTTTAACAGGTTACACAAGCAGTCATTCTGAGCACCACTGATTCGTAGTAAGTAAAACCATATATTCAGTAATNAATTAGTGAGCTTATTCTGCCTTCCACTAATTATGGGCCTCTGTGGGTATTTCACTATCTGATTTCAAAGCTTCGGTGGTATTAAATATATTTAGGAATGAATGATGATATATTATGTGATCCCCTTTTTTGTCATAAAAGTCACAGTTTCAGAGAGAAAGCAAGAAACAGAAACATTCAGCTTCATATGGTTAAAAACAGCATTTCCCATTTTAAAACAAATACCTTTCCATTTAGTATGTAGGAGTACTAGGTTTTTGTTAATGTTGAAGTATTCCAGCAAAAAAAGTCACTCTTTCTAAAGAGAGAAGTTTTAACACTTCAAGAAGTTGAAAAAAAATAACTCTTACATTTCATTAGCA
>WEKX01020638.1:72568-83460 GCA_013390025.1 Pitta sordida | reverse complement strand
GTTCTGCATAATATTTTATTATTTCCTTAGAGAAACAATTAAAAAGATGCTGTTTAAATTAAGAACACATGTAGCAGAAATAATAATATGATGTCTTTCCGTCCCTATGCCCCAAGAAACCAATTAAAAATATTCAACACAGGTTTTCATTATATAGTTGGCTGCATTATAAAATTAAATAGATAATTGAAAATCAAACTACAGTCTACTAATTTGCAAGACTTCAAATGTATCACAGAAATTACCCCAATCAGTACCTTATTTCACACAATTATTTGGGCTGGTTTAAAGTATGTGATGATGACATTACAAGGTCAGTAGTTTCTGATTATAAAAATATCTGTTATCAATAGTACACACAAGAGGTATGAACCCAAAAGCAAAAGAACAAATAAAGCCTCATGTACTGTCCCTAAAGATTCACGTCTCCTGTCACAAGATTCAGATAAATAAGCCAGGAAATCTATTTTTAACTGAGAAAACCCCCACAAAAAATACATTTTCTCTTCCTGTCAAAATAATACTTTAACAGGTTACACAAGCAGTCATTCTGAGCACCACTGATTCGTAGTAAGTAAAACCATATATTCAGTAATCTTACTGTTTTTACAAGTGTGTTTTAGTGAGGCACAGCACTTCACAACTTGCCCAGAACTAGTTATAGAATGAATAAAAGTAGTGCCCTCTTCTGAAAATTACACAATACAGCAAATGCCCAAGTAGCATTTACAGGTGGGGATTCACAATTCCCGTTAGCAGAAATAACTTACAGCACAGCACTACTCAGCTGCAGAACTGGGATGGTCATTTGTGGTCCCTTTTTTTCAAAGCAAGTACTTTAATTATTGCAAGGCTTCCTTGCGCAGTCCAAAACTACAACCCCAAACCAGCCACTAACAAACTGTTAAGAAACTCTGCATATCAAGAGTTACTGCCCTTAACCCTTGCGATAGGCAGATGAATTTATAAAACTTTTATCTTCCTGACTGACAAAAAAACCCCAAAGAAAACAAAAACAAACAAGCAACAACAATAAAAACCCCAATCAAAAAAAAAACCCAGAAAGCCCAAGAAACAAGTTCTACAACAAAAGTCATCTGCGTTTCCATAAGGCTAAAAGCTGAAATAACTTTCTTAGTGGAAAATTTCTAACCTCTCTAGGATAAGAAATAAAATTAGTGAGCTTATTCTGCCTTCCACTAATTATGGGCCTCTGTGGGTATTTCACTATCTGATTTCAAAGCTTCGGTGGTATTAAATATATTTAGGAATGAATGATGATATATTATGTGATCCCCTTTTTTGTCATAAAAGTCACAGTTTCAGAGAGAAAGCAAGAAACAGAAACATTCAGCTTCATATGGTTAAAACCAGCATTTCCCATTTTAAAACAAATACCTTTCCATTTAGTATGTAGGAGTACTAGGTTTCTGTTCATGTTGAAGTATTCCAGCAAAAAAAGTAACTCTTTCTAAAGAGAGAAGTTTTTACACTTCAAGAAGTTGGAAAAAATAACTCTTACATTTCATTAGCAATACATACAGCGTTTTAATGCTGAAAAAAACACAGACAGTAATGATTTCTGCTAATATTTTTCAATGCGACAAACATCACAGCATAAACCTAGAGCTGCTTTGGGAAAAGAAAAGCAAAGCAGGAGAACATGACTTCTACACATAGTTTGACATTTTCATAAGGTCTGGTCAGAAAACATTCCTTTCTAAATAGGTTAACTACAATATTTTTACCTTCTCAGCTGGATAAATGTGCTGCTTCATGAACTCCTTGACCTTCAGCAAAATTTCTTGGCCTTTCCTACTGTGATGGAAGAGCTCTCCAGAAACATTGAGCTGTGTGCTGCTGAAAAACGACCTAGGGAAGAACATTCAATGCAATAACAAATAAGACCAGAATTTCCCCTCATAATACCATAAGCTGTCTTACACAGGCATTGAAATAAGGGAAGATGTTGCAAAAGCTTTGTCTTGCCTTTGCTCTAGTTTAGAGCACTCTTACCTTTTCGAGAGCTCTAACCCTCTCTCTGCCAAAGGCTTCACAATCTTAGCAAATTCGTGACTATTCTCTGCAGAAGCATTTCCAAGGAGATATCTGGCATAGATACCCTAAAACCAAAAGAAAGGCATGCTGTAATTACACACTTAAAATTTCCTCTTTAACACAACGGTGATTTCTTCAACTATGAAAGTAAGACTTAAATGCACATACTCTTCAAAGAGAAAACTTAGCACCCAGCCAGATTTTACTGGGATATGTTAATACTGGCTTTGGTGCATTTCTGATATAAAGGAGATGCTTGCTGTGCAACAGTTGAAAAAATACTCCAGCTAAACCAACCTCAAGGCAAATCCCCAAAAACAGTAGATGAGAAGACATGCACATGACAATGCAAGGAAGCCCAGCCTGTCCCTCAAGCCAGCTGACAACAGTATAGATCTACATTATTATTATCCATGACTAAATTAACTACCCACATACACACATGAAAATCTGGGACTTTTCAACAAATGTGAGTGCATTACCTGGGCTATTCCTGCCATTTTAAAGTATGACAAAGCAAGAAAAAAGTTGAAGTTGGATAAAGCGCCATTGATACGCCGGCAGCGGCAGTAAATGGAAATCAGTTCTTCAAATGAGGGAGTTTCTACAAAAAAAGTACAACAGACTTTTTTAGAATACTCACCATTTTCTTATATTTTTACCACCTTCTTCTTCAACATTGCAACAGTTTTTCAGCCTTATGAGATANGAAGTGTTTAAGAGAAGACTGGACGAGGAGCTTAGTGACATGGTCTAGCTGGGGGGTGTAGGGCTGGGTGACCCTGGGCCCCTTCCGGCTCGGAGTGGCCTGCTAGACTGTGAGGCATCTAGGCTCTGGGATGTGCTCTTGGTCACTGTACAGGTATTAGATGGTGAGTTGGACTAGATGATCCTTGTGGGTCCCTTCCAACTCATAATTTTCTGTGATTCTGTGATTCTGTGATTTATCATTTCTCATGGTGTTAACTGTGATAGGGGAGACAAAAGGAAAAAGGAGTTGCCAGCATTTCACAGAATTACCTATAACACTTCCTGCCACCCCTCACCTCCACTCCAATCAGGAAATTAATTTCACCTGGGGGATCAGACTCAGGTTTTTTTAATCAAGGATACATTTACATTTCTGTTTTGTTCCTTTATCTCTAAGAAAGGTTCAAAATAAACTTCTACCAAAGTAGCATTTTGTGGCTAAGACACAGCTTGTTAAAACAGAACTACCTAAAACTTCACTATCAGCATGTTTCCTACAATCAAGAAAATATGGAAAAGCTCTTTTGAGGTGCAAAGTTATATGGTTATGAATTTACAACTTAATTCCTCTTTATAAGGGTAACATTTCAAACAGAAATCAGCCCTGGAATTCGTTTCAACAAAAGCATTATTTTCTTACCTAAGGTGTTTTTGATACCCAAGACAGATCCTTGACCTGAGTTCTTAATAGACATAGGCCAAAAGTAGAACTGAGTGGTATATGCTAAATCTGCTAAAGGATGACCAGCAGTTGAAAGTTCCCAGTCCAGCACTGCCAAAACACGAGCCTTAAATAAAAATACGTAAATACCTCAAGTGAATGCTAGAAGACAAACTCTCTCCATCCACAAATGCACAACCCACTAAATATTCAAGGTTACTATATATTTCAAATTAAAAACATACTGTAGCTGTCTACAGCAAAAAGAGCTCCTTTTGGCACTATTTAAGGGTCTGCAGAAAATTAACATTCACACATGGGCAGAAAGGGAGATCATTTTTCCAAAGAAAATCTGATTTAAATCTACATTTTTAAGTAGTATTCTTCCTGTCAGAAACTCGCAAAATCTTCTAGCCAAAATATGACTGAATTAAAATATTCTAAAGAATAGTAGTACTGGCAGCTGTTGTGATTTTCCCCAGTCCTGCTGCACAGTCCTTTAGCACAGAAACACACAGAGAGACTAGGCACCAAACCCCCTAATTTATCACAATATTTTGCAGGGGGAACTGAATTTCTCAAACAGGCAGTCAATCACTGCCCAGATAGTGACATGAGCCTGTGCTGCAATCATCCTTGCAGTGGTGTCTTCAGCTGGGTGGGGTGAGGCTCCTCAATCTGTCATTCTGATAAATTTCTACAATCCATCTGGTCTGTCAACCTGAACGACCCCTCCAACCTACTCATGGTCCATGGCTATTTGAATTACATGCAAAAGTCTTTCCTACATGGTCACTCCTGCATACACAGGAACAGTTTCTCTAGATCATTTAAAACTATCCCTGTAACATTTGGTCAGTTCCTTCAACTGCAGCAGGAACAGCTGGGTGAGTCCCTGAGACTGTCAAATTCTCTGCTCAAGGATTTAAACATTTAAACCTGCAAACTCTGTCTATCAACTAATCCACGCACAACAATGGGACTCCCTGGGACCTGTTGTTTTGTTGTGAAGCAGGCATTGCAGAATCTTGGTCACAAATCTCAGGCATATCTTCTGGTCACTACACAGCAGGTAGCATGCAATAAATAATGAAAACGAACTGTGCTGATAGGTAACACATATTTATTTCCAGAAACCAGAAAAAAAAGTATCTTTCTTTTCTCTAAAGATGAATGAGGAACTGTCAGGGTCTCTGTGACCTTCATGTGCTCCGTAACCAAGCAGTTTTGGCAGATTTTTCTTTGTTTCCATTAGAATCATGTATCATGAATTCAGATCCTGTTCCAAACCCTGTGGTTAATTGAAGCCATACCACAGATGTCAACAGGCTTTGGATCAGATGCTTATGTAGTTCAATGAAGTGACTTCAGTTGCACTCAATTCAATAGGATTTATGGAGAGAAAAGTTTTGTTCCTGGACTTTGAAGTAGAGACTAGAACTAATGAATAAATTGAGTATCTTTCAAGGCCAGGCTGGATGGGGCTGGATGGTCTTAGTGAAATGCGTCCCTGCCAAAGGGTTGGAGCTAGATGACCTTTTAAGGTCCCTTCCCACCCAAACCTCTCTACGATTCTATCAATTCTGACTAGGTCCTGCAATGAAAATCAGGACTGTATTAGGTACCTAAACACCATACACAGAGTACAGAGAACAGTTAATTTCTCTCCTGTATTAAAATAATCCACAAAAGTGTCCCATTACATAGCAGGAGTACAAACAAATGTTTTAAATACCTCTGTTGGGTGGAAGATGATGTTATCTATTCTCATGTCCCCATGAATCAGCCTTTCTTCGTTATCATCAGGTGGTAAGTTGTTTGCTAACCACTCAGCCAGCTTGCTCATGGCAGGAATATCTGTGTGAGCAGATGCATCATACTGTTTTTTCCAAGTTGATACCTAAAGAAATGCAAACATTCCAACAGATTTTCCAACTTATTCACAAGTTTTTAAACAGCACAAAATTCTGAAGAATGTGTTTCTGGGCTTTGACTTATTATGATGTTACCTGAAAATTCAGTAAACCCCAGTACCTCTGCATTTGCAAATGTGAACAGCAGGTTCAAATGATGGAATGAAGACGAACTCTATTTTCTATTTCAATCTTATTTACACAACCCAAATCTAATATTATTCCAAAAGCAAATTAGTATAATTCCCTAAGCTTAGTATTAGAGAATGTATTAGTGGCTTTAGACTGTGCTCACAATAATTGAACTAACTGAAGATGTATAATAGCTAAAATATGATGGTTACTTTTACAAATCTTTAATGATTAAAAACTTAGCTTGCAAATCAAATAAATATTCAAAGATCTGCAAAATGGGAGATTTTTTTTTAAGAGTTTTACCTGTCTTTTGCAGTATCCTGGTCCTCTACCATATCCCTGCAGGCCCAACGACTGCAAATCAAAGGAATGCAACAAGGCCAAAGTTTCTATCATTGCAATATATAAAGCAGAACGTTCAGCTGGGCCCACTTCAGGCAGTGAGAGGTCTCGGAAAATGCGACCCTAGAAATATGATAAATCAGGTACTTGGTGGGATGTACACATCCGATGAAAAGAAGCAAAGCTATACATTTTGTGACCAAATGTAGTGAAACAATGCTCCCTACGCAAGCAAAATTTCTTTCCTCGTTTATTTTATTCCCTACCCAAGGCAGATGAAGGCATTCACAGTAGTATCAGATCATTAGTATATGGGATATCTATTGGAAAGCAATTAAAATAATAGATATATTCAGTAGATGAAAGTCTGAATTAGAGGTCTCAATCCAGATAGCCTCAGGCTTGAATGTACCAGGAAAAACAATATTATGGTACAGTCTCTAACAGCTCACTTGCAGGAAAAATATCAATGAAGAACCACAAGGGATGGGAAGGCAGAGAGGGGGAAGAGGGGAATGGATGGGTTGTAGGTACAAAGCAGCAAACAATCCAAAGAAATTCATAGAATCACAGAATATTCTGAGTTGGAAGGGACCCACAAGGATCATCGAGTCCAACTCCTAAGTGAATGCCCATACAGGGATTGAACCCATACCCTTGGTGTTCTGAGCACCATGCTTAACCTAACTTNATCCATATCATCAATAAAGATATTAAACAGTCCTGGTTCACTTGTGCTCTCCTGAAAAGCAGTTTAGTACATTTAGAAGATGTGCTTTTCCATTTTCTCCTTTAATTTTGACCCTTCCAGTAACAGATTGGAAAAGACAAAACAGACTCCTCTCTCCTCCAAGTTTCTGAGTTTCACTGGTTCCCACGATGACTTCAATATATTTACATAGCTAAAGTAGCAATAAAACTTTTTTACTGAAAGATTCTGCATAACAAATCTTGAAATCAGATTTTGCATTGTGTAATAGTTTATTCAGTACAAATGTATGATTGTTCTCTAAATACAGAATGTATTTGTTAAAACCAGTGCAGGGCTGTCCCTCTTGGAATGGATAGACTGTACATTTACATACTTAGAAATGTGGCAAGGTTTCATATTAAGGAATCAGTGAAAACCAGAAAAATTCTCCATCTTTCATGTAAGAAATCTATTTCAAATTTTTCAGAGCTTTTACATTATAGCATTACAATTGAGTCTCCTATATCGCACACCCGTGGTCTTATTTGGGACCCACGTAGCCCGACTTCCACGTTGAATGGCAGCTGCGCCACCACTGCCACCCTCATGGCCGCTGACCCGCCGCCACCACCCGTGCTGCCCCTGCTGCTGCCCGCGCCCTCACTGCTGCCCGTTCCGTCGCCCGGGCTATGGCGGCAAGTTGCACATGTGCAGTTGTGAAACAGGTCTCCTACATCGCTAAAAAATCATGCCGCTAAGATCTGAAGCTGCAATATGGGGGGCGCGAAGTGCAAGAGGGCCGATTGTACTTTTGATTCACGGCTTTTGTAGGAAGGTTCCTTAATCTCCAGGAACCAACCCACAAACTCTTACCATTCCAATTTCCCAGTAAACCTAATGACAGAGTAAGGTGCAGTGAAAGGGAAGAGACCTGAATCCAAATCCTCCTCCCACAGGAAAAAACCCAAAACAACCACACATGGTATAACAGTACAATACAGTATCACAGTACAGTACAGAAAAGGCTGCAAAGGACCTTGAAGATCATCTAGTCCAACCTATAATCCAACTAACCTATCCTCTACATCTAGATCATATCACTCAGTACCTCATCTAGCCTCCCCTTGAACACAACAGTATCACAGTGGTATCGCAGACTAACACTCAAAAGCACTAAAATCTAACAGAAGCAGTATCAACTCAGCTACAGCACCCCCAGTGATGGACCACAGACAGAATTACGCTGATTTCTTTCTGAAACTAGTGTTTGAACTGGAATTTTGACTGGTTTGCAAGAAAAGGTGGTTGTATGTTAATTCTATGCTCTGAACTAAACAGGCCACAGGACATCCAAAGATTCAATATAACCTTACAGACTGAGTGTTTTCCCTCTGACTTGTGCACGCTTTTCACACAAGCAATACTGCCTTATCTAAAGACATCCTTCTAAACGCTCAAAACAAGAACAAGAGGTCAAATACTGAGCTGAATATTTCAACAAAGTGGGAAATAAGCCCCGGAGAAGATGAAATCGATGAGAATCAGACAACTAGCTAGCATTTCTTAAAACTATTAGAACATTACTTATATTCATATCAGAACACTTAGTGAGTGTGGGTAAAGCTTTAACAGAAAGATTGTAGACAACTTAAAGAGTTTGTAGCAGGGAGAAGAAAAGGATCTCACACCGGAGGACCAACCTGCACATGCTGCATTACGTAAAACTCTGTTCCAATGACAGAAACATCACTGCAATACAAGAGGGGCTCAGGCACTGGAAAACCAGCTGAAAACAAGGCTTTCTGCACACGATATTCTCTATCAACCTGAAGAAGACACAGAAATTTAGATTTAATTAAAATCTCCCAAACATAAATGAGCACAGTGAATGACAATGTATCCCCCTAAATGTTTAGTTCTGTGTATAGCACAGCACATGGGAAATGATCCAGCAGATAGGACTTAAGGCACCTGCAAGGCAAAGTGCTTGAAGCTTGATGAAGAATGTCACTGACCTTGTGTGCACTAGGTAAAAGGGAACCGTGGGGCTTCTTCCTGAGCACATAAGCCCGCTCACCCTTCTGAAGGTAAAAGGTTGGATTTGACTGGCCTGAGCTACAAAGAGAAAGATTATGATTACTTACAAATTACTTACAAATCTATAAACTTTCAACAGAAATTATGCAAAATGTATGGTGACTTGGCCTGAACAAAATGGCAGGAAAGAGGAAAGCGCTGTTTTGTGTTCTAGTTTTCTTTTTAAATCTAGTCTTACAAGGGAGCAAGAGATAGTCTACAAAATCAGAAGTCAGAGGTTCTATTCCTACCCATAAGAAAGATGTCTTCTTTCACCGTGGAGAGGTTATAGCCAATTTGCCCTCCTGTAGCATTTACCTCTTCCCTAAAGAGGTAATTATTATTATCTCTTTAACTTGTTCCAGGTATGCAGAGGATAATACCTTCAGAGCTTTCTGATTCAGATGAATTAAACTGAGCAGAGTTCTCACTAGCTGATAATTGTTTTTGTTTAAAATACAGCTTGCCAAAAGACAACGTGAGCACAAAGGAAGCTCCCCAAACTGGAGAGGAACTTTGTAAAAAGCATGTAGTGACTGGACAAGGGGAGATGGATTCAAACTGAGAGTAGGTTTAGATGAGATATGAGAAAAAAAATCTTCACTGTGAGGGTGGTGAGGCACTGGAACAGGTAGCCCACAGAATCTGTGGGTGCCCCATCGCTGAAAGTGGGCTCAGGCCGGATGGGGCTCTGAGCAACCTGGTCTAGTGGAAGGTGTCACTGCCCATGGCAGGGGGTTGGGACTACGTGATCTTTAAGGTCCCTTCCAACCCAAACCATTCTATGATTCAATTTCTGACAATTCTAGTACCAAGCCAAACCTGATCATGATGTCCATACACTATGCTTAAGGGACAGCATGGGATTTTAAAGAATGAATGTTGGAGTAACAAAGAAAATCAGACACATCATGGGATTTTAAAGAATGAATGTTGGAGTAACAAAGAAAATCAGACACATCATGGGATTTTAAAGAATGAATGTTGGAGTAACAAAGAAAATCAGACACATCAATCACATAAATGTGTAAGAGAAGGGCAACCTAGTTAAACTCTCCGTAACACCTTGTTTGTCATATCTTGATCAAGCCCATTGATCCTTATTTTCCTCAAGGCTCTGCACTAATCTGCATGCCTCTCTTTCCTCATTCTGGACCACAAAGTCATAAAATGCATTATGACTTAGTCCAATAAAAGATTACACAACTATCAGAAAAAAAAAATTAAGTGAACCTTTGCCCTCATGCCTCCCATTACATTTCCATTCTCCCTGAAGCAGTTAGGGCATAGTCTGTAATACACTTTCACAAGTATACTGCACCGACAAATGCTCTGCCTGGCACATAAGATATTTAGGCCAGCAGAAGCCTTGAACTGCAATTGCAAGACAAGCAAAGTAGTCGAAGCCCAAATGCTGACAACATTTTAGCAGATTTTACTATCAGCTACTTTCCTAAGGCCCTTCCTGAATTCTCCTCAACTGAGGTACATACAAGGAATAGGATTAGTTGAGGATTTAATGAGTGTTTCATATTTGTATCAGAAGACAATGAAAAATTGTTTACCATTTCTTAGTGACAGCTGCAGATAAAGTAGCTGATGTCATGTTTACAAAGGAATTAATACTTATTATGAGAATGTGAAGTTATTATTAACACACCACTAATTTGCTGAATGTAAGTCAATGTTCTAGGGAATAGTGGCTTTGGAGCCCACGTGTAGCACCTCACTGGCCCATGGCATGGCCCGCAGGGCGTTAATGGGAATTGAAGCACACCCTCAGGCTGTTCTCATGGATTTGTTTAGCAGGTGATAGCCAAGCACTTTTACAATCACAGAATATTCCCAGTTGGTAGGGACCCATAAGGATCGAGTCTCACTCCCAAGCGAACACCCACACAGAGATCGAAGCCATAACCCTGATGCCATGAGCACCATGTTCCATCCATCTGAGCCAATCTCAGGGTCATGTCATCTCTTTTTTTTTTTCTTTATAATAAATTCCATATCCCATTATCTAGATCATGTCAATGAGTTCCTTGTAGGAGCAAGCCACATTTGGCTAAAAAGCATCACAGCATGAAAAAGAGCAAAGGCCTGAGAGAAGCTGAGAAGCCAGACAGGCCTGCAGCTAACTAAAACAATCTCACTGTACCAAAGATGTTGATTTCTATTCCCTCAAGCAATCTCACGGTAACAAGAGAAGTGTCCTTCACTTCCCTGGGTGCTCCCATGGGAGCGTCCTTGCACCCTGAAGGGGTCCCAC
>WEKX01020638.1:48687-72398 GCA_013390025.1 Pitta sordida | reverse complement strand
CATTACTCCCAAATTACTTTGCAGATGTTTCTTTATTATGAGGTAGTAATATAATCAGGGAAGTACTAACACCATTCTTGAATGGTGTGGGAATGTGTTGCAGTCAGAAACTCAGTCACTACCACAACTTCACCATATAGAAGTTCCCGAAGAGTCCCCATCCAGTACTTTGGGTCACAGCCAGGAAGAATGGGGTCTGAACCAACACTGAAATATAGGTGAATGTTGGCAATTGCTTGGTCAGCAGCCAAAGTATTTTCGTAGTTCTAAAAATTTTCTCAAAAAGCCTGTTCCAAATATCTACTCTGTAAGAAAATTTTAATATTTGATGTTATATTTTAAGAAAACGTCATCCAATTTTTTTTTTTTTAACAAGTCATTCCCTGTGGCCGCAGAAACACATATTAAGGTCTTTGAGGAGGAAATTTCACTTAATGGAACAGCTTTGATTTAATGAAAATCAGTCGGGAATCGATTTCTTAAGCCGTGTATGTGCTTCTGAACATTATTGTGTATTTGCAGTGCGGTTAAGGATGGAGCAGGTGAGTTGATACGTATGTGTAGGAAATAAAACACTGGGGCGCGTACTGTGAGGAAATCAAGTACACAGACAGACGGCCAGCTGCGGCCACAGACTGCCGGTGACAAAGGTCACCATCGCCGCCACCGGGGACTTGGACTTGTCCAGCCGCTCCGGGGATGAGCTGTCCGCCATCCCCAGGGCAAAGGGCTCTGCCTGTGACCACCGTCCCTGCCGGGCAGCAGCGAACTGAGCCCCACGGCCCGTGTCCAGCCACGGGGGCGGCTCCGGAGCCTCCCGGGCCCCCGTCACCCGCCTGTGCCGCCACCTGTGTTACCTGTACTGCCTGACCACCAGCGCGCCCGCGGGCTGCCCAGGGAAGCCGGGCAGGTGGCTGCACAGGTACCGCTCCAAGCCGCCCTGGTCGAAGCGGTGCTGCCGCCGCACGTCGCTGGTGCCCGGCTCCGCCGCCATCCTCGGCCNGCAGCCGCTGGCGGGAGCCGGGAGGCGGCCCCGGGACAGGAACGCCCCGGCGCTTCCCGGAAGCTCCGCGGGCCGGGCAGACGTGTCGCTGCCATGGCGGATCCCGGCAGGCTGGAGCGGCTGGAGCAGCGGGTGCGGGAGCTGGAGGAGGAGCTGGCCCGGGAGAAGGGCGGGCAGCGGGCGGCCAGGGCCCGCATCGACACCATGAGCCCGGAGGTGACGGACTCGAACCCCTACAGGTGCGGCCGGGGGCGAAGGGTTCTGTCGGGGTACAGGGGGTGGCGGAGAGGGAGGGCCGTGCCTTGGAACTTTGGGTCTGGGGGAAGGGGCAGAGGCACATGGAGGTGTAAGGGATGGCAGGTGTGGGTGTCGGGGCAGTGCTGGGAGCAGGTGCTGTGTAGGGAACAGGGGGGGAGGGTTGTTCTTGGATTTCTCCCTTGGCCGGGCTGACAGGGATGTGTGTCAGGGTTGCACTGCAGTATTACATATCTTGCTTTTCAGTACAAGGGGAAAGAGAGAGAAGAAACCTTTTGAGTTTATCAGCGCGGTTGCTGATAAATGGAACAGATGTTGGTGTTGCGCGAGGTCTTACTCCTCTAACATACCTATTTTAGAGTTTGGTTTATGGAATTACTGAGCATCAGAAACTCCTTCCCTTCTGGAAATCTCTTACTTTACAATCCTTTCAGTTATTCTCAAAACTTGATGGTCTCGATTTTTATTTTTTTATTATTATGTTGGAGTTAAACTAACCACATTGATCAGAAAACACTGCAAGCCTTCACTAGCTTGCTGCCATATGGCACATTACTGGAAAAAAAAACCCGTGTCACCTTTCATTCAGTAAATCAGGGATTCATTTACAATGTTCTCCTGATTTCATCAACATTACTCATACCAACTGAATAAGGACAGAACATGAGTTTCTGCGGGGTTAGTGCTCCCGCTAATAGGAAAGCGTCTGCTCTCTCATTCACACTGTACCTGGCTGGCAGTCACGACTGCAGTGACAACAGCAGGCTTGGGGGAATTGCTTTTAAAGCAAAAATGATTTTAAATACCTGAAAAGCAAAATTGCTATTGAAAAGAGAGGGAGCATTTTCTGAGTAATGTTGCATTTTTTCCCCCCTTTGTAGTCGCTTGATGGCGTTAAAAAGAATGGGAATTGTCAAAGACTACGAGGTAGGATTCTATCTGTAATGAAACATTATTTGCTTTTTTTTCCCCAGGGAGGACTACTTTTGATGTACTCATCTATATTTTCTTTCTTTCCACAGAAAATCCGTACCTTTACAGTTGCAGTAGTAGGTGTAGGTGGGGTTGGCAGTGTGACTGCTGAAATGTTGACAAGGTGTGGCATTGGTAAGGTAATAAGAGGGTTTTTTTCTTCTACTTCTTTACAGTAGATGGACCAGTCCTTTTGATAAGGGGTTTGATTCGATTTCATTCAGTTGATTTTATCCAAATAAAAAAAAACTCTGTTAAGAAAGCATTCGTGTAAACATTGCACATGAAGGACCTGCTATTTTTCTTACACTAGTAAAATTGTTTTATTTAGGGCTTAGTCCTGTATCATGTGGATGATTCTTGTTTGGATGTTTGTCATCTCCATGCTGCTGTACGAGCTCATCTATCTTCATACTGGATTACAC
Organism: Pitta sordida; assembly: GCA_013390025.1. Lineage (NCBI taxonomy): Eukaryota > Metazoa > Chordata > Aves > Passeriformes > Pittidae > Pitta > Pitta sordida. The sequence continues at coordinate 69,743 of WEKX01020638.1, read as the reverse complement.
AAAAAGAAAACAAAATGAGGACAAAGGAGGGGGGAGCTCACATAGAAGATTAAATCTTATAATAACAAGTTTATATTCATGAAATGGAAAGTGGTAGATGTCATAAACCTTAGTTTGTCGTGTGGCAGGCTTAGAGCTAAAAATTTAGCAGCAGTTAAAAATAATGTGATGTGTGTATAGATAATAAGAACCAGCAAAGTTAATGAAACGGGGTTTTTCTCTAAAGGAGAAATCTGTGGAATGGCTCAGATGTTTGTATTTCCCGGCAAAGCCTGACCATCTACTCTTACAACTTGGAAAAGTTTTTAAGTACAGAAGTGATGCAGTTTTTTATTGTAAATTTTATTTCTCTGAGGAACATTTCCAGAAGACCAGCATCTTGGGCATAGCAAAGGACATCGGTGGATTTAGAATTTATAATAATCAACATGTCCATGTACCGTATAGGCATTTTAAGAGAATTGGTTTTGAGGAACTACCTGTTAAGTGAAAAAAAGGACACATTTTTAGTTAACGCCATAATAGCAAGTAGGAATGTGATAACAGATTGCTTATTATTAAGAGTAGTTTTCATGGCTTAACAATTTGGTTCCTGGTGAATGGCAGTTAGAATTCAGTCTTTCATGTACATACAAAATTGGCACCTTTTATATATGAACTGAGTGAGACTGAAAGGGTAGGGGAGTGTTTGGTTGGGGTGGGTTTGGTGTGGGGGTTTTTTGTTTCTTTTAGAATTAGTTCTGTTGTTTAAAATGCCTTGCCATAGTGCTCTGGTTACAGAGTCTTTGGAGATTCACACATGTAAATACAATCTTTTTGTAGCTGCTTCTGTTTGATTATGACAAAGTGGAATTGGCAAACATGAACAGACTCTTCTTCCAACCTCATCAAGCTGGATTAAGTAAAGTGCAAGCAGCAGAACATACTTTGAGGTATAACCTAGACAAGTGGGTATCAAAATGTATTTAGCTAGGGTGCTGCTCCAGAAAACCAATGTTTCACCCTTAATAACTCGCAAAGTAGCGTGACCTAATTTGAGAATTTCAGTATAAGATATTTATGGGAATGATTGATACTTTAAAGACACCTTTGTATTGGCCAAAACCTTAATGTGAGTCTACTTGTTAACTATAGCTAGTTTTGTTCAGAAGGTTGGTATAAAATATGCCAATTCAACATGTTGTGGATTTTTTTCTCATCTAGTGTGTGAATTTTGGGCAAATACAGATGTATTCTAGAGTTCAGACTGGAAACTTAAGACTGTAGTAACACTTGCAAAGTTAGGGAGTAGAATCCAAATTACCATTGTATAATTGCTATTGACTCATTATTTTCTCCATAAGGAATATTAATCCTGATGTTCAGTTTGAAGTGCATAACTACAACATCACAACACTGGACAACTTTGAACACTTCATGGATAGAATAAGGTAAAATCTCTCAAAAAAAAGCACATTGCTTACTTCTGTTAATGTGTGGTTCTACACAGCCTCACATTTTTATTGTTGGGTGGTTTTTTTCCAATGTACTAACTTACAGTTGAAAAGTACTGGGAAATATTTGTATATGAAGACATTCCCACCTAGATGTTCTCTGTAGAACTGGCATTTCTTTTGACTGTTACACAATTATATGTTATATTGGTGCATCTTTAGATTTCCAACTAAAGGTCTGGCACTTACAGGCTTTTCCCGCAATAGAGAACAGATCAGATTATATTTTGACTGCTCTGAAGTGGTTTAAGTTGTGCTTTAGTGGATTTCACAGAGACGATCTGAAATAACTTTTCCCGCTTGCATTTCTGTTGTACCAAGACACAATTCTCCAATACTTTGTACTCTGAGTGTACCCTGTATAAAACTTCTTTGAGTGTATAATGCCCATATATTAAATCCCAGCTTCAGCATGCTGTTGTTACTACTGTAGGTCTAAGATGCTGGTTGTATCCTGTTCTGCATTTGCCCAAGTTTTGATAGAAATTCCCTTCTGCACTCTAAAGCAGCATGTTGGTTGCCATGTTGGAGTTTCGTTCTGCCAGCAATTTCATGCAAACTTCTGATGCTTATTTCACCATTACTTATTTCAGTAATGGTGCACTGGAGGAAGGGAAGCCTGTTGACCTTGTTCTGAGCTGTGTGGACAACTTTGAAGCTCGCATGGCAATTAACACGGTAAGGCTGTTGAAGGAGAGAGCTTGGGGAGGTCTGTTTTCTCCTGTAGGTAGTGTTAGGAATTGTGGGGACTATAGAAAAGACAGGATCTTCAAAAGAATCTCACAAGAAATGTCCCCCTGGGTTTAAGGAAACCAAATCTGAGATTTACACAGTTCTTATAAAACCCATTTTATGTGCGTAAATATAAGGTAGACTTTGAAGTTACTGACAGCTAATGGGTCGTAAAAGAGTTAAATGTCATGAGCTCTCTCTGTCTTTGCAAATTATCCTGTTTATATGAAGGTATTTTCAAAGGCTAGTATGTTAAATCCAACAAACCTTTAAAAGACTGTCTATAGCTAATTGTATACTCTATATGATCTTTTGTATACTAGAAATGACTTCATGCTGTGTACCTAATCAAACTGTGTCTCTTTCAAGTAGTAGCCAATGTAGGGTATAGGCCAAATACATGATTTCTGTTACCCTTCAGCTGACTTGATCCAGTAATTGCTGGCAGGGAAAATACACATATGCACTGTGTCCCAGCTTCTAAAAAGTAGTTTGTGCAATTAGATTCTGTACTGTGCTGTAACTGGATCACTAATATCTGTATTTGTTAAAAAACCTCAGGTTTTCAGGAAAGCACCAAGGGCTGGTTCATGAGGGCGACTTTGATTTGCCCTTTAGTTCCAATAAATTGTTTCTATTCCATCTTTTCAAGTTCTTCTTGATCAGAGCCTTTAGTCTAAAATCAGGGAGATGAACGTGTTTAATTACTCTCATTTCACCACATAATTTGGGTTTCTTTTCATTAAACTTCTGGAGTGCTGATGTGTGTTTCTGTGTTTGTAAGGCCTGCAATGAACTTGGACAAATCTGGATGGAATCTGGAGTCAGCGAAAACGCGGTATCAGGACACATCCAGCTGATCATACCGGGTGAATCCGCTTGCTTTGCGGTATGCAGTGCTCTGCTGAATTCCTCATTTGCCTTTTAAAATGGCACTGGGAATATGGAGGTCTGCTGGCTAGTGAGAGTGGTCCTGGCACAGCTGATTCAGTAGCTTAAAATTTTGTGTGATCTGTGGGGTTTCCTTAATACTTCTTTTAAACTTCATTTCTTTATTTCCCCTCAGTGTGCTCCTCCACTTGTGGTTGCTGCAAATATTGATGAGAAGACATTAAAACGAGAAGGAGTTTGTGCAGCTAGTCTTCCTACAACTATGGGTGTTGTGGCAGGAATGCTTGTTCAAAATGTTCTGAAGTAAGTGACTGAGTTGTTGCTATTCGATTTACAGAACAGTAAGAGAAAAAAAACCCAAAACTGAGGTAACTTTTCACAGGGACGGGTCTGGTTCTTTTTACATGTTTATGGCCTGTTTCCTAATGGTATTGGCATCACTGGACAAGCCTGAAAGATACACTGCTTGAATCACTGGTGTGTTTACTTTGGAACTGCTGTTTTAAATAGAACTTCTCAGGGGTAGGAAACACTCTCAGGGTTCTCCAAAGAATTTCTTTCTGCATACACACGTGCACATTTTTTCCTAGTTCTGCATTTAAACATGCTCTGATTTGACATAATTAAATTGTATAACAAAAATGCCACAGGGCTGACTTGTCTTTGAAATTTGTATATGGACTAAAGTAAATTTTTTCTCTTGCAGTGTTTGTATTCTAAAAACTTGCGCTGAGTTAAAAATAGTTATAAAGCAGGATGACATTTTAACATTTTCAGAAAGTATTGTTCGCAGGTTCACGGGTTATTCTGAATTGGAAGGGACCCACAGGATCATCTAGTCCAACTCCCAAGTGAACACCCACCCAGGGATCAGGCCCACAAGTGTGGAACCACGGGCTTTGTTACTTGACTCCAACTGCTAAAAGAATTGCATGTATCAGCAAGGAAAATATTTGAACAAATTCTTACTCATTTTCAAAATGATGCAATGTTTTACAGGCATCTTTGAGAATAAGATCATAGTTACCCTGGTTTTAGCCTTAGCTTGGTTTTGTCCATTACCCAAAAAAATTAAACTACTTCTGAATAGGTGATTAAAACTTCCACATTGTAATTCAGGGCACCTCAGTGTTTCAAGCACTGGATTAAGGTTTGTGAGAAAACTGCTTACATACTCCTCTAAGCACATTTCTGAGTGTAGCTGAGGATCAGAATCTATATTTAACAATTATGCTGTTGTCAGGTTATTTTAAGACAAGAAGAGTAACTCTACAACTGCAGTAGTGTGGATCAGTATTCTAAAAGTTCTTTGAAGAAAAAGGACTCCTTGAGGAACTGAAGTTTTAGGTTTGCACCTGTATATCAGCTCCTTCTTTTTCTGTTTGTGTTTCTAGATACCTGTTAAATTTTGGTACAGTGAGTTATTATCTTGGGTACAATGCAATGCAGGATTTCTTCCCAACTATGTCTATGAAGCCAAACCCACAATGTAGTGACCACAATTGCAGAAAACAGCAAGAAAATTATAAGGTGAAAATGGTTTGAGTTTTCTTTCCCCCCCCACCCTTTCTTAAGATCTTAGGAACAATGCAAGATACAAGTAAAACAAAATGTTCATTGCTATTCCAATTTTTACCGACCTTGTCTTCAGATGATGGCAAGTGTTTCTAAATATACAGTATTTAGAGTTATGTTAAAGGGTAGGAGGAATGGCTTGCATTTGTTTATTTTCCTGTACATAAGATGCTCAATTTTTATGGCAGTTGTATGGGAGTGTTAATGGGTTTGGTGTTTTTTAACTTGTAGATATTCTGCCTTTTTTATGACTAACAAAGTCTAAATGGAGACTGCTTGTCTTAAATATTGAATGAAATGTGAATATTAGAATTGAACTCCTTTACTGTTGTAGGAAATTTGACTATTACATTTCAGTTATTAAGATTTTCATCTTTTTGTGTCTTTCCTTCAGAAAAAAGAAGCTGCACAACCAAAAGAAGAAGTAATTGAAAAGGAAGAAGAAATTGTACATGAAGACAATGACTGGGGTAAGTCATCAACTGGAGACTAAATGATGTTCCCACTACCAAGATGCAATCTGGGTGAACACACTGTAGGGTAGATAGAACTCTTGTAGTTCCTGCTTTTTATAACTTACACAACATAATTACTCCCCTTCAGAGGTTTTTATAAAAATTTTGCAGGTTTTAGGCTCAAAATGTTTTCAATAAAAAAACTTTCTTAGAAGATAGTCTGAAGATGAGAGAGAAGTGAGAAGACGTATTAGCTGTGTATTCCTTTTAAAAATACTAAAGAGTATTAGTCATTTTCATAACCACTGTGCTGAGGCATCCCATGATTTTTTATATTCCTCTGAGGGCTTTAAATTAGGAGTTGTCTTAAGGAATGGTAAATGTGTTTTATATAACTACTTCAAGAATGGCTATATGTGTTCTAAATTTATTACATGATCTGGAAAATAATCTTAACATTGGGAGAGGTGTTCACATAATAAGATTTAAATAGTAAGATAAAGAAGAGGTGCCATTCTTGTCCATAAGTTACATCTATTGAAGCATTTCATATGTTATAAAGTATTTTGTATTTATAATGGAATGAAGTAGTTGAAATGAAAGATCTTTCTGCTTTTGAATATTTTATGTTTTGGAAAAGTAGCTGCAGCTTTCCTCTTACTGTGGTACCTTGGTGATTAAAGAACTTTTCTTTTAACTTTTAATGGAGTTGTTGTTTTCTTTTAATGCAAAGGCATTGAATTAGTATCAGAAACTTCAGAAGATGAGCTGAAGGCTGCATCTGGCCCAGTACCCGAACTTCCTGAGGGAATTACTGTAGCATATACTATCCCAGAAAAGGTAATGTATTTATTCTTTGTGAATTTTTGAAATACAGATTGTAGATGAAATTTATAATCCCAGCCAGTAGGGTTACCCTTTCAACCTAAAATAAAATTCCAACTTGAACAGTTCCAGTGAAATTGGACCCCAGTACATCTGATTAGCGCATTCTGTGGTCCAGTTTTGTGTTTCTGTGAAACACATTTCTCTAAGTATGGAAGCTAATGTGAATGTATTTTTGAGGTGATAGGAAGAACTGCTTCTGGGGGCTGGGGGAGGGAAAGCAAATGTGAATTTCTCAATTGATATTTTGGTGACTTTTGCCATATTTATCTTGTAATAGCTGTATCTAGTCAAAGAGCAGTTAGGATACTTTAGAAACACAGAGTCTGTATGCACTGCAGCCAGAACATCCTAGGCAAAGTATTTTTCAGTTTAAGGTTATAGGTAATGACTTGGGCCTAATCTCGCAATCGAGTGTGTGATTCTAGGAAAATGGTGTGATTTAAGAGCAATAAAGCTAATTTGTGTGGGGTTTTTGTTTGATATTTCTGTTGCCAATTTTTTTTTCCTGTTCCTATTAGGAAGAGTATTTGATAACCAAGGAAACAGTAGCAGAGTCTGAAGAAAGCCTAGAAGAACTCATGGCCAAAATGAGAAACATGTAGAAAACCAAATACCAAGTACAACTTTGGATCAACATGGATTTTGAGACCAGACTTCTCAACCCTTTTTTTCTTTTTCACCTCTATTGAAGCTCACCTTTACCTTTCTGATGAAATGGAACTGTTACAGTGGCAGGAAGGACACAGGCTTATATTGTTTATATTTTGTTGTCTACCCACCTCTTTTAACATACACGGTTGTGATCCTGGAAATTCTTGTTTCTCAGCATTGCTAGGTCCAGATACTCAGTGGAAAATAAAAGGACATGGATAAATTAACAAAAGCAGGCATAGCACATTACATGCCCAACCATGTGATGAGAGCAGCACAGTGTATAGGACAAGGGAAAGATGAAATCTGCTAGAGTGGACTGAGAAGGTGTAGGGTAGGTGATAGTGCCAGACTCATGTTGCTGCTGATGATTTTCCTGACACTTGTACCTGGGTGTTGTCCACTGCTCCGAATTCTTGGCATAGATTGTGCTGTGGCTACTTTATCTGAGCAGTCAGAAAACTTAACTCTTTTTATCTGCCTTAAATATCTCCGGGATGGAATTTTTTTTAATCAGTTTCTTACTACTGCTTGTCCTTAACTAGCTGCCTATGTGTGTTGTATGTGGTAATGCTTTGAGTACACTGTAAGAAGGTAAAGTCTTTTGTTAGCATTATAGCAGCAGACTGTGTATTAACATACCACTATTCCAGCTGGCAGATGCTTTTCATGACAGAATTACAAGGCACATTGGAAAGAACAGATTTGTCTGTCTCTTCGAAAACCTAAATATTGTATTTTTGTTGTTTCTGTTGAAAGTTTAGCTATAATTCTGATCCCTTTCCATCATATGGGCTATATTAAGAAATATAAATCTGAGTTTGCATAGGAAATCTCCCCAAATTAGGTGCTCTAAACTTTTTGTGTTGCAAATATCTCCAGTGGAGTTGAGCTGGTGTATTTCTCCTGTAAATAACATTAGTACAGTCATATAGCCTTTTGAATTACTGCATGTTAAACAGATCTGTAAATGTACCCATCCTGTAGTGCCAGTACCCTGCAGAACTGGAACTATCAATTTCAATTTTTTTAACTACTGTAGGCCTCTGATCCCGAACTTCATCATGATTTCAGTTTGGCTTAAAAGGTAAATTCAGCTGTTGCAGTGAATACATGCAGCTGACATCAGATTATATTATTGCACACATAAAAATAATCTCTGAAGATAGTGAGGGAGATTTTAGCTGGGTTTTGAGTAAGTTACATTATACATACTGTAAAACGGTATTGGGTTTGGGGGTTTTTTTTCCCTTGATTGAGTTCGGTTTTGGAGAAACTAGATTTCAGAATTAACTGTAGAGATGGAAGGAAAATAGAACAATGAGACCATTAAAAAGGTACATACTTGAATCTGTGTCACCAAGTCTATGTTGGCTTGATCCAAGTGTCATTTTATCTGTTACTTACATTTCTGTGTGACTTCACCTTTTTTTTTGGGAACAATACATTGAGGCTCTGTTGATCGTGAGGGAAATAGCTGAACTCGGTTTTACAACAGCTCAGCTCATCTTCACTCTTAACTGTTTGGCTGACATGACTGCTGCCATGTGATTGACAGCTTTACAAGTGGCAACATCATGTTCACTTTTATCAGCAAATTAGTTTTGGATACCCACTCACAGACTAAACAAAACGGTTCTTGTGTTACTTTCAGACTTTCAGCTTGTATATACACAAAGAATTTGAAATAATCAGAAAATACAATAAGGTGATTGTATGTACCAATGTTTAAATTATTTAAAAATAAAAAGCATCCAAAAAGCAAATTTAAGGATCTTTTTTTTTTAAATTAAGGCATTTACAAGTACACTTGATCCTCCTCCCCACGAAGCCCTCATCTGCATATATAGAAAGGTCATTAATATGCAAATTTGCCTCACCCATCACCCTGCCCCTGCAGCTCTGGAGTGGCTGTGGGGCATTCCCAGAAGCTCCTCATGCAATGGGAGCGCTCAGGGGAGCGAAGAGGGTCTCCTCTGCCCCGTCCCCGCCTGGGGAGTCCCCAGGAATCCTGATGAAAGCGTCCCTGAGCCCACGCCCCCTCCATCTAGTGAGGTACCACAGTATTTCTTTTGTTATGAACTTACTTTTTTTTTCATCTTCCAAAACCTACTCTGCAATCCATGACTAAGTTGGAGAGAAGTTGCTCAACAGAAGAATTGTAACAGTTCAGAATTGGAAATGACTGAATGGGGAAAGATTAATGTAACACTGAAGATTTAGAAAGTCTCTTCTTATTTGAACTAGCAACATTAAGGAAACTACTTAGGAAAGCAAGATGTATCACTGTGCATGTTAAAATTGGAACAGAGAGGACAGACTACACATGTGGTAATTCTTTAGAGGAGGAAATTACCGGGTCTAGGAACAGTGGGGAAGAGAAACATACACAAACTAAGTAGGTTGAGGGCTTTTTGTTTGGTGTTTTTTAATGTCTGTTTTCCCTTTTACCCCTCTCTTTAGTTGGTAACAATACTGCAAAGAACTTTCCAATTTTCAAAACTTCAAGATGACTGGAACACAGTGATAAAACTTGCTTGGATTAAAAATCCATTTTCTGAATAAAAGGAAAATATCTAGAGAGGTATTACAAAATGTCTGTTCTTGTTGCTGTATCATACCTTCAAGAGCTATTTTTGCTTTTTTCTTCCAACTGAATCTTCATCTTAAAAATTACATTTGGGTTGTATATTTGTGCTGTCAGCTTTATATACTCCTTCTTTTGCCAAGTTACAGCTTCACCAAAATGTTAAATTCCTCCTAACCAGAACAAGGGCTGAAATGAGTTATACGTAATTAATTCTAATCTAAAAGGGAAACTCGCAAATACGCACAGGTCATTAATATGCATGCAGGCCACGCCCATTGCTCCGCCCCCTGGCACTCTGGAGCACTGCAGACAATTTTCTGCTCCTTCCCATGGTCTCTCTCAGCACAGGGGAGCAAAGGGAGCCATTTCTGAGCGGCTGCTGTGACTGTGCACGCTCACAGCCCAAACCCCGCGCTGCTGCTCCCAGCACCGGTGCTCACACGGGCCCCAGGGACCCTGTGCCGGCCCACTCATGCTCGCCCTGCCTCCGCGGCGGGGAAGAGGTGTCCCTGAGCTCTGGTCAGCATTCTTGGAGCCTGGAAAAATGTTAACTTTGCAACACTGTGACACTCCATGCTGCTTCTGGCGCGGGGGTCGTTGGTATCGGAGTTTCTTTAACATCCACCAGTCCTGGTAGAGGCAGCGCTGCCCGGGCTCTGACCGGGCTTTGAGTAACAAGGGATGGCATGTCTTGTGGTGGTGCTGCGCTGGGTCTCAGCGGAGCACACAGGAGACACACAGGACCGGGGCAGGGACTGGGGCACGGTGCCACAGGGCTCTAAACTCCACTGTGGGCTGGAGAAACCGTGTGCCGGCCCCGCCACATGCCGGCCCCACCCACAGGGAGAGCCAGCACTGTCCCTCTCTGCAAAGCAGAGGCACTGCGCATGCGTCGGCGAGGAAACCTCACAGATCCCTGAAACTGGATTGTGAGAAATTTTCCTCGCAAATCCCCAGGGTCATAATGGAGAGATCGCAATGCAGCGGGGATTTACTGTAGCTGTAATTTGAGCTTGTAACTAACGTGTATCCATATACAATGAAAGCAGCTATCTTCATACCATACAGTCTGCAAAGTTGGATGATTTCAAGCCCGAACATTGGTTTCCCTGTCATTCATGAAGACAGGTGTCAGTCCCAAATATACAATCCTTGGAAAAACGGATTTGTCTTAGGAATTTTCTATCTGCTTAAAAATACCAATACAGAATGCTTTTTCTTGGAGCAGGTTTATATCACCTTTGTCCATGTTCCTGGAAAATGTTTGGCGATAAGGCACTTTTTAAGCTAAATGTGTCTCCACTCGATGAGTGCCGAGAAGTTGCTTTACCACCTATCAACAAAGTCTCTGCTTCTTTTATTTCCATAGCTCTTTTGTAAAGTTCAGCTGCCTTCTCAAAGTCTCCCCTTTCATAGCTTTGGAAAAAAGTAAAACAAAGTTGAAATAAGCAAATAAAACAAGTTTCTCAATTCATTTAAACTGAAATACACACCATGCTATCAACACTAAGTCTACTCAAGGCTCTCTACCTTCCTAGCAAGTACACAAGCCCAGGATGTTTTGTTTCATCCAGTAATTTGTTTTTATAGGGTTGAGGCATATTCTCTTACCTTAGCACAGCCAGGTTTTTCAGTGTTTCCCCCACGCGAGGATGCATGTGGCCAAAGCTGTCTTCATATATCTTTAATGCACGTTCATAAAGAGGCAAAGCTTCAATCTGCTTTTTCTTTGGGTAGTAGAAAGGTTTGTTACAGACATGTACTACATTGGCTTTGCTTTTTTGCCAGCATAGTATCAACACATCCTAGATGCAACATCATGCGTATTTAACCAGAAGGGTGTTTTGAGTTCTTGATACTGTTGATGGATGAGGATGACAATTGAGATTGTAAAAGCAATTGGTTTGCAATTGCAAATGCAATTCCCACTGCTATTATTCCAATTAGGATTTGGACTTCCCGTGCAGTTTTGAAAATCTCAGTCCTGAAGGTTTTGAATTGCCACATGCTCTTTGATTTTACCTAAGGCAGCTCTAATCACTATTTAAAATTAGATATGCCAATTGCAGAAATTCAGGAAACAAGGAAACAAGCCACAGCTCACTCCTATTGATCCTAAGGAATTTGAAAAGTCGAGAGCATCTCTGCTGAATCTCAAATTAGTTGCAGACTAGGAAGTTTGCAGCCTTCTCAGACTTTTAGTTATGCACAGCTGCAGTTGATCTTCACTCATGAACATAAACTTCAGAGGGTTGTTTCCCTCCTAGTCACTCGCAGATACTGCATCACTTACAATGCTGTACTCAAGTTCTAGTCTTAAGTGGGCATTTTAAATTATCTAACAAGCATTAGCACCAGTGTTGTTATGAAATGCCAGTCACAGCAATTATCTTTACCCTGCATACATTTTCGTTGCCTAATATGCTTTCAACTTGTAAAACAGAACCTAAGAATTCACAAGTCTTATAAGGAATTTCCCTTTAAAACATGATTGAGTTTCTTTGGTTTCATTTAGGTACAAATCATAAAAAAGCCCAAGACAGAAAAAATAAACATGTCAAGCATAAAAAAACTTACCATCTGACAATAAAGGACAGCCAGATTTACTAGAGCAGTTGCTACGCTAGGATGTTTTGGGCCAAATGACTTCTGTCGAATTTCAACTGCCAGCTCATACAGAGGAACAGCCTTGTCAAGTTTGCCCTAGAAATAACAGTGAAAAAATGATTCAGTTCTCTTGTATCAAGATGGCAACAGTAAAACCTATTTTAAACAAAAGCTTTGGAGAAGATGTGTTTCTAGCATAAAAGGTTAACTTCAGTCAATTAATAGCTGTATTTTGCATAGATTGTTAATAGTGACTATTTACTAGGACCTGATCAACCTTACATCACTATTATAATAGCAAATGGTTAGAACCACCATCAACAAACACCAATAATCATAAAACGTTTTGAAATTATGAAATGTAGAAGTTTATACTACTGCTAATGTTCTTCTCTATAGTGAATTTTGCAGGGGAGTAACTCTCATCTTTCACTCAGTCAACATAAGCTGAAGGTGGCTCTGACAGTTTATTTGTAAAGTACTATCTCACTCATAAGCCTTCAAGTTACAGGTTCACAGATTATTCTGAGTTGGAAGGGACCCACAGGATCATCTAGTCCAACACCCAAGCAAATGCCCTCCCAGGGATCGAACCCACAATCGTGGAACCATGGGCACCACGCTCCATCCATCCTCCCATCGTCTAGACCACGTCCCTGTGTTCCTCATCCAGTCTTTTCTTAAACATCTCCATGGATAGTGACTCCACCACCTCCCTGGGCAGACCATTTCACTGAGGGATCACTCTCTCTGTGAAAAAGCCCTGCCTAACATCCAGTCTAAACCTTCCCTGGTGTAGCTTGAGGCCATGACATCTTGTTCTGGTGCTGGCAGCCTGAGAGAAGAGATTTACACCCACCCAACTGCAACCTCCCTTCAGGTAGCTGTAAACAGCAATGAGGTCGCCTCTGAGCCTTCTCTTCTCCAACCATTTTTGCCCTCAATTTGGCTGTAAGGTCATTGTGTAAAAAGAACTATTCCAATACCCTAAAACATGATTTTTCCATTAAGACAACTGGCCAAACTCTTGTATATGGATGTCACATAGCAGAGAACGGAGAACTAAAATACAGCTGGGAAGAGCTGCCCTCACTGCAGCCAAAACATTTGCTCTTAACCAAATCAGAGATTCTTAATGGTGAATGCTGAGCATGCAGGACGCTGAGGACATTAATCAGAAATCATTTTCCCTCAAATAAAATGTGTTTTGAAAATGCTACTGGGCGCTTTGGAAACATATTGAGGCCATTTTACTACATATTTTTTGCTTGTGTTTAGAACATCAATAGTTGATTAAATTTCCATGCTCCCACTCATTTTGGGTGCAAGACAATGTAAGGCATTACAGTTAACTTACATGCTAGGAAAAGGTAAAGGGCTTGTGCTCACCATCTTTTTGTATAGCACTGCCAGGTGTTTCACAGTGTAAGCCAAGGAGGGATGATCTGGAGCCAACGCTCTCCTCCTGATGTCTAAAGCTTTCTCATAGAGTTCCTCAGCCTTGTCATAGTGTTTCTTCTCATTGTACAAGGCTGCCAGGTTGTTCAAAGACTGTGCACAGTCTGGATGGTCGCATCCCAGGACTCTCTCTCTCATTTCCAAGGAGCGCTTCAGGAATAGCTCCGCTGTCCTACAGAACATATTTGTTCAGTGATATGTTAAAGCTGGTAACATCTGTACAGGCTGAAATGCCTGTTTGAAACAGAACAAGCTCAGCTTTGGAAACTGCACAGATACTGACAGACGGTCATGGACTTTCTTCGGAATAAGCAAATGCAGGGTCAGCAATTCATTTATGCAGTGTGGAACTATACATCCCAGACTTAGTCCTGCCATGTATGATGTAGCCATCAGGAATGTAGACAGAAAGCTAGTTAATTTATTTCTGTGCAAACTAGGATTCCCCTGAGTAAAAAGCCAGTCCAGCAGATTTCAGCAAAGATTACACTCTCCCATCTACAGGTATGCAAATAGTCCTCCCTTATTGGGTGCAATCTTCTGACTTCCAGGCAGTAATCTTCTGACTTCCTCACAGTAATCAAGTACTTCCATGGATAAAGCTGATGTGACATATTTGATAAAGGATCAGGACACAGCACATATTTTTCAAGTAACTTTAAAGACTATAAAACATGTCAAAGCATTCAATAGACAGCTTTCACACCAAAGGGGGAGAGACTGGAAAGGATTTTATATATGTCATGAGCTAGTTTCTCATAGCAGAATCTGTATATAACTGATGAATTAGAAAAGACTCTGTGAAATGCCACCACTCAAGCGAAGGGCATATTTTACCTCATTACAGCAGCGTACTACTATTCCATTACAGGGTTACAGCAGCTCCTCTATCAAAACAGTGGGATCCTCCCATAAGGCTCACAGCATCCATTACAACTAGGCAGTTCCTCATCCTAACATGCACACAAATTCTACTTGATGCTATTCCCAAGAGGTCAGCTTAATAAATTAGAAAAATCCATTTCACATTAGAGAAAAAGAGACCATTTATACACACAACTGTATGTTCAATCCTGGAGCTTTTAGACAAGTATTGAAAGGTGTTCATTCTGTGCAAGGGCTGCAGGATGATATGTGATATGTAACTATTAATTAAGGGACATACCCTTCTGCCATTGATTTCATTTTAACTGTATGAAATTGTCAAAAAAACTAAATCAGTTTTGGACTTGCTGCTTCAGTACAGAGACACAATATCCATTTTTAAAAGTTCCTTAAACCTCCATTAGAACAAAGTTCATACGCACTTTTGATATGAAATAGTGGAGATACAGTTACTCTTGAAGCAGGTTGTGTTGAACAAGAACTACACATGAATAATGTGGAATATTAAACAATGTTGTATGAGATCAGGTATCGGTCCTCTATAATCAGTCACTTCATGAGGATAAACTGATGGAACCCCCACATCTCCAACAACTGTTAAGAATCAATTCCTTCACTGCAGAGGTCATGCATTTAACACAGATTCTGTATGCAGATCCTAAATAATGATATGCCTCTGTAACTTCCCAAAAGCTTCTGGTGCTATAAACATTAGACATGGGATAAATGTAAAAATACAGTCTGCCCTCTTTTGCCCTTAAACAGGCCATCAGGGTAAAAGCCTGAGGATTACAAGCACAGTGAATATTTAAGTCACGATTTTTTTTGTAATACTGGCATTTTGACCATTTTTCACAGAAAAACAACAATTCTGCTGTTTAAAGACGAACAGAGAGACACAAAATAGTGACCCAGAGCAGAGGAGGCATAAATTTGAGAGAGGACTGGAATTGCAACAAAGACTAGTTAACTTTAACTGTGAAACATGAATTCTGAATGCAGAAAATGCACTGGCCTGGTAAATACTCACATGCCAACAGCATCAACTCTAGAAAACAGGAGTGAATTTCACACTGAACAAAACCCAGTAGAATGAATCAGAGACGATACTACAAGTATTTGATCATGTGTCTACATTCAACACTAGTTCTCAATACTTTGCCTCCATTTAGAGCTCTGAGAACACTCAGGGGAGGTGTCACAATGAATACAACTTACTCAAGATTATTCTGCAGGTAGTAGAGGACTCCAAGCTCGTTAAGTGTTCGAGCATTATCTGGTGTATCCTTGCCTAATGTGAGCTCTTCCAACTGCAGAGCTCTTCGACGCAGGAGAGCAAAGCCACACTGCAGCAAAGAACAAGGTAATGTAAGTCAATCACCACTACTTTTAAAGTTTAACACTAAAGACAGAAAATCAAAAGAGGCGCAATAATCTTACTTAAATTCAATTTTCAAGTAACATGGCACATGTTAATTTATAATCTAAATAAAATGTGAAATTATGGTGAAAACTCCCAGGCAAGTTACTGTGTTATCACATAGATCTGATTTCCCTGTATCATACACGGCCACTTGCTTAAACTCCACAGTACAAATAATCAACTCAGACCAAATTCTTAGGTTTATAAGGCCAAAACTTAAAATCAATATAATCCCCAATCCTAAATGCCATATAGAAATGCATATAAAGTCTTAGTCAAGGCTTCATGTGGATCTGTAAAATGGGCTGCCAAGTTAATGCTTACATGCAAAATGAATCACAAGTAACAAGTGCAGCTGTTGTTACACACTCTGCCTATTTTTTGTCTTTGCAGTCTTAATAAAAATATTTGTGCAGCACAACCCGCTATAGAAATGGACCAAATCTTCATGAACCAAATATTTAAGCACTGTGGAAATAGCAACATTTTTATGGCTTTTTACTACTTTCATTAGAGCTATAACTAGAGCTCTGGAGTTATTAGCTGACCTCTTACAGTACAGGCATTACATGACAAACCCTTAAGAATGACAAGAGGAACCTTGGAGCTCAAAAACAACACAAAAAGGCAAAAAAAAAAAAAAAAGATAAAAACTCAGTGTGTTATCTAATGTTACTGCTGGGGGTTTCCACTGCAGTAAGCACTGTGTTCCCTAACAGGATAAATGCCTCAGCTATTCTGCAGAACACCTTTTTCCATTGTCACTTTGACAGACAATTTTATCAGCAGTAATTCTACACCCAAGAAATGTGTGTAGATTTTTCTTTTCCATCTCTCTCAAATCCATTCCGTTGTACTGATACATCTCCACTTCCAGCAGAGTTGAAAGGGCAGTTACCAAAGCTGCTGCTAAGCTATTTTACTACCTATGCCCACAATTATCAAAAGCCCTGGAGCTTTGTCAGCTCTGCAGACACGTTATCATCTCTTTAGCAGAGCCACAACATGCTTTGCACTTCTTTTAAAATATCCAGCATTTCCTTACCAGACTGCCTTTCTGCCTTGCTGCTTTCTGGCGTATTTTGAAGGACTTTTTCCTCAGTTGCTCAGCTTGCTCGTATCTGGAAATAGTTATTTGTAGTGTTAGAAGAAAGTCGAATGTAGTATCAACAAGTATGCTGGAAAGCTTCTAAGTTACTTGAGGGTACAGATTTGAGAATTTAAGAATCTTGAAAACAATCACACTGTTTGTCGAAGATAAAAATATCTAAAATGCCAAGGGCCAGACAATGCTCCTTCTTTATTGCTAGAAGGTTTTAGTTAAAATAGGCACAAAAGTGGGCCCCTCCTAGGTGGCCTGCTACAGGAATAGAGAAGGGATGCTGATGGCTGCATTAAAACACATTAAATTCAATAAAAGAACCAAAACCAAATTCTGGCTTCAGGAAGAAAATCTTTGCTGTTGTTTTTTCATACTACCTCCACATAAAACCAAAATAGCAGTGTAGTTAAGCTCACTTGTTCTGCTTCTGGTACAAGGTCGCAAGTGCATCAAGTTCACGTGCCACCCGAGGGTGTTCAGCTCCGTAAGCATTTTCAGAGATTTCCAGTGCCTGTTTATACAACTGCTCAGCATTTCCAAACTTCT
Source organism: Pitta sordida (assembly GCA_013390025.1). Taxonomy (NCBI): domain Eukaryota; kingdom Metazoa; phylum Chordata; class Aves; order Passeriformes; family Pittidae; genus Pitta; species Pitta sordida. The sequence goes on along the minus strand of WEKX01020638.1, from coordinate 52,447 downwards.
TCCACTGAACATACACTCCTGCTAGCTGGTGAAGTGACTGTGCCACCCTTGGGTGGTCTGGATCCAGTGCAGTCTCTCGAATCTCCAGAGACCGCTGCAGAGGAGCCACAGCCTGTAACAATCAAGTTCAGAGTATGATGGCAGCAGGCAGCATCCCATGTGCTACAATAATTTAACAGCTGCAATAGAAAGCAAACACTGAGCTCTGCTTAATTTGCCTTTTTGCTGTTACAACAATCTCTAAATGTACTTACCTGACTGAGAAGACCTAGGTCCTTAAGAAACCGTCCCAGGGTCTCATAAAGATCAGCCAGGCAGATCATACTTTCCTCTCCCTCACAGCTTTTTTCATATTCTTTCAGAGAGTCAAAATACTCAGCTGCCATAGAGCTCTTATCTTTCCCAACCAGCTGCCAGTAACTCAGCAATTCTGCAAAATGTCCCCTGTTTTAACAAGGAAATAAGAATCTCATCTCATCTCTGACACCCCTCTATTCAGACTGACACTAGCTTAGGAAAAAAGGGTGATATGCACCAATGTTGTCTTTATGCTACAGCATCTACAGAGAAAATCCATGGACACTAACACTACTGAATAGCAGCATTTATCCCTTTACCAACCCCCACATGTAACAGAATAGAAAAAATAGATTATTTATATGAAAATAGCACTTAGTACTTCAGCCTCCACTGTTTAAAGTATTTTTAATCTGCAACTGTCACTTTCTGATTTATATTCATAAGAAATTACTTTGAAATGTTTATAATCCCCAAAGCAGTGGCTACCTTTGTACCTTTTGTAAAGGTTCTGGGACACAAAGAGATTCAAAAGACACTTGTGTAGCTTTTGCTTATCACCCTGCTGTTGGAAGAGCCAGGGAAGTTCATCTGCGCTTCTCCAAGTCACTCGATCTCGACTATTGAGAGAAAAACAAATCAAAATTAAAACTCTGAGAGGTCTAACAGAACTCATCAATTTGACAGGAAAACTAGGCAAGCATACAATTGCATACCTATATGTCTAAAAAGCAGATTACCAGAAGATCTCTGTACTCTATTTTCTTACATTTTCATTTTAATTTCACCTCGGAAGGCATTGGAACCCCCAGGCACCCCACAGGAAGCTGCTTCTCCATCTCATATTGGCTAAGCAGTGCCTGCCAGCAGGACTGTAGCCCTGCAGCAGCCCACTGTCCCTTTGTGTCTCTTACGGCTGGCACACTGTGGCCCTCTTGGCTTTGTGCTACCCGACAGAGGGTGCTCAGAGGAGCAGTGAGCAGCAACCCACAGCTGAGACACACTAACTCAGGATGTAAATGCAGATCAGCTTGTAAACTGGATATGAGCTTGTGTATTTCAGCTGTCCTACTGGATCTCCTCTTAAATATGTGCTAATTGCTTGTTGCACACAAGTGATCAAAAAAACCCAGACTTTAGTACAGTGGTGAGTGTCCACTGTACTAAAGTGGAGAGATGGGGTGTTCAATTCCCGCCAGGGAAGCAGTGGCGCCATTTAAGAGCTGGACTCGATGATCCTTGTGGGTACCTTCCAACTCAGAATATTCTGGGATTCTGTGATCATCTGCTTCAAGTTTTTAGTCAGCTCAAATTTTCTAGCATTTACGGGGAGTTAAAAATCCACATGGGGTCAGGTACCACAAAATAACGCAGAAGGTAGAAATTCATGCCCTGAGTTTTCATATTATAACTTTATCATGTGTCCATTGCCCTTCACAGTCCCCATTCTTTTCCAAGATGAAAAAACAACATATCAATAAATAAACTTCTAAACTGACAACTAGGGTTTTGTAAAGATATTTTGATATAATAATTTACTAAATTCAGTCAAAGAAGGTATAGGAAGATAACAATAATATCTATGAGGCATAATGCCTGCAATTTAGCACTTCTTAAGGAATTCTGACCTACCTTAACTGCATGGTGAAATACTCCACTAGTTTTTGTCTATAGGCAGAAATAAGATTTTCACCTTCCTCCATATACTCTAGTTTCACCATCTCCCAAGCCTGAAAGTGAGTATAATTAAAAGAAAGGGAATATATTTAATTTGTTTAAGGGCCAATGACACACAAGGTGTCACACAAGATGAAACACATCTCATGTCGTAGAACTGAAAACCATTCAATGACAAAGGCACTAAAAACAGATTGTCTTATATTAGAACAAAGCACTGATTATTCAGATAGAATTCTCTTCTTCTTGTTTAGGATTTTTTTTCCCTGTGGAACCAATGTTTTCTAAGACACAAGATGTTAACAACTAATAGATCAGAAATTTATGAAGGTTTGAAAAAACACATTTTCAACAATACTGCTATCACAGTATAAGTAGTTTTCAAAGTTATTTTAAATCAGACCAGATGTTAAGGAGAATGGCTTAGAAAACACAAACACATCAAGACCTACCTAGCTAACAAAGGAACGTATCTAAAAAACAGGTATTGGAGTCAGGTTAGTGAAGTTTCCCTTGTACATGTTTAGAATTACAAAATTTACCTGGAGGTGCTGGAACTTGAGCAAACCGCAGCCATATGTCAGCAAACACATTCTGTGCAGGCTGTGAAGGAGTGAGGCTAACACTGCAGAAGTCAGTTCAGGATAAAGTTCCATCAGCTCTGACTCACTCACCCCATTGTGGCTAACACCAATGACACACAGGATCTACACAAAGCAGAAAACGTATTTTACACAGTTAGCAATACTGGCTGCAGAGCTTAGTTACACTGAAATGTCAGGAAAAGTACTGTTTATTGCTGTGATAACTTCGTAGCCAAAGGGAAAAAAGCCTTGCCTACACAAGCCCTTTCCTCCTTCCTTTCTCAAAGAAGAGATCTCACTGCTAGTGGATTGATATTGTAATAGATAAAGCACCAAATGGGACACTGGGACAAACAAATGGCTCCTTAGACTTTCCTCGAGAACACTGGGGGAAAATAACTCCATCAGCATTAGGAACCTCCATCTAAGTAAAATATGCTGAAGGTCTTTATGCTGCCAACACCAAAGAAGTAGCAATTATTGAGTATAATTTCCTAATTTGAAAAAAAAAAAAGGTTTCACAGAAGACTGAAATTCTGCAAAGGAAGGAGGAGGAGTCAGAAGTGTAGTACACAGTGCCCTGTCACAAAATACCATGTTTTGATTGCATTGACTATCCTCAGTGTAGTTAATCACTAGATCAGGGGAGTGATCAGCAAAAAAGTGGTAATTCTATACCACATCATAGTGAAAAAAATGTGCTTTATTTTGTGAGATAACATCTCAGTGTCTATTTAACAAAATGTAGTCGTATGTTCTATAGTTATGTACCATTAGATACTTATGTACAATTAGATTTATAAAATTGTCCCTTCTGTACTAATAATATTATATTAGTAATCTCTAAATCATATATATGAACCAATATAAACTTGTATTTACTTTTATGTTAAGAAAAACTCATTACAGGAAAGAGTATACATTACCGTAGAAATGGTGATGCATTCTCTGCTTACCTCTCTCAAAAGGCCTTTTTCTTTATCACTCTGCAATGACTCTTGAATTGATCTCAGAACAAGCCTGTACAATGACACTGTGTCTTGACATTGGCAACACTGCTGAAGAATTTCATCAATATTTCCTGTATTTCCAACACTGAGCAGGAGGATAAAAAGGCCAAGATTTAGCATATTAAATTGGGCTGGGTAAGATTTAATTGAAATGACTGAAGAGCTCTATCTCAAAAATGCACTGAATTCCAA
>WEKX01020638.1:36520-47644 GCA_013390025.1 Pitta sordida | reverse complement strand
AAAAAAAAAAAGGTTTCACAGAAGACTGAAATTCTGCAAAGGAAGGAGGAGGAGTCAGAAGTGTAGTACACAGTGCCCTGTCACAAAATACCATGTTTTGATTGCATTGACTATCCTCAGTGTAGTTAATCACTAGATCAGGGGAGTGATCAGCAAAAAAGTGGTAATTCTATACCACATCATAGTGAAAAAAATGTGCTTTATTTTGTGAGATAACATCTCAGTGTCTATTTAACAAAATGTAGTCGTATGTTCTATAGTTATGTACCATTAGATACTTATGTACAATTAGATTTATAAAATTGTCCCTTCTGTACTAATAATATATTAGTAATCTCTAAATCATATATATGAACCAATATAAACTTGTATTTACTTTTATGTTAAGAAAAACTCATTACAGGAAAGAGTATACATTACCGTAGAAATGGTGATGCATTCTCTGCTTACCTCTCTCAAAAGGCCTTTTTCTTTATCACTCTGCAATGACTCTTGAATTGATCTCAGAACAAGCCTGTACAATGACACTGTGTCTTGACATTGGCAACACTGCTGAAGAATTTCATCAATATTTCCTGTATTTCCAACACTGAGCAGGAGGATAAAAAGGCCAAGATTTAGCATATTAAATTGGGCTGGGTAAGATTTAATTGAAATGACTGAAGAGCTCTATCTCAAAAATGCACTGAATTCCAAATGGGTTCAAAAGGTGCACAGCACCTGGTGAGATTAAACACAGAAGAGGTGAGTTCCTGAAATCACCTTCTGTCCTCTTCTCTGATTTTTCTAAATAACTGCAACAGTTTTATTTTAAAAAGTATGTTGCAGTGTTCTTTCCTCCAGCAGGAGTACAAAATAAAAACACTAGGTTGGATAATGATAAAACCACATGCTGCTGTTTCATTTAATGCATTTATAAAGTAAGTTTTCAGGAGCAATTAAGCCTTCTAAAATATAAAACGGAAACAAAAATAATGAAAATCATTCACTCGGGGGAAATTATCAATTAGTATATTATCTTCTGGGAGTCTCTTAGCTAAAAATGCATCATTCTCAATAAGATGCAGTCTAGGTTAATAATAAGCCAATGCACTTATTAAGTATTCTCTTGCACAAGAGAGAAGATTCATCTTCTCCACAGCAGGAATTATAAGCTATATGCATATATACAGGATGTTAAACCAAACAGTTGTCGAACTTCCTTTTAGCCTTGAAAATCTGTGAGGTAAACTATCTGGTACATCAGCGAATACAGCGATCTCCCGTTACTCGCGGGCTGTTGGGACTGGTCCTCCTCATGCGAGTTGCGGAATCCACGAAGATAGCAAACCCACTATGTTGTCAAGTATGCCATGCCTGAAGCCACGCCCCCTCCCCTAATAAGGTCTGGAGGAGGGTCCTGAGAGCAGGGCTTGTTTCAGATATCTGGCTGTGCTCCGCCAAGGCGGGTGAGTGCTGGGGCGGGGGGGCGATTGCAGANGCAAATTACGGACCGCGACTATGCGGAGCATCACTGTACAACACACCTGAATTTAACTGTTTAATAAGACAACATCAACACTCTCCAAATACCTTTAAAAAGCACTGAAGAAATCGACTTATCCAGAAAGAAGAACATCAGTAAAATAAATTAGAAACAGAAGAGCTGCAAACAGACAATTATTTGGACTCACTTAATATTAAAATGGTGCCTGTATACTCCTGATTTCTCTTCCCATTGCATTTATAGTCAGTGAAGCGGGAAAACTTTGCACACCTCTCCACGGTTTTGGCATAACAAGTTTCATTCCATGTTAAATGAAAGTATTTCAAAAGGCTAACAAACCTACTTCAAGTCTTCTAATCTAGTGGTAAGTACAACAATTTCCGGAACATGTCCACTTACCAAGCAATGGTTTTGCCCAAAAGAGTGACATACAAAGCATTGCAAGTTGTGGCAGAACGACAATGTCTCTCAAGCTTCTTCTCCTACAACATTTTAAATAAAATCTGTGAATTGAAATGAAATGAACCATACAAATTTCACTGTTTGACAAGAAAAGTTCTAGATATTCTTCTATCTGTACCATCTGAAGAATAAGACATGCTAACTAGCACCTAAAATATTGCATGTTTTTCTAGCTATAGGAGTATATGAGTGAAAGTTGTATTTAAGATAATCTAACATTGTATCTCAGCATGAAGATTATCTTACATAATCAGTCTCCATGGCAAAGGTAAAATACTGTTTTCCCCACTCTGCCAATCAGTGTTACATTATTATGTAATAATAATAAATAAAAAATAATTAGTCCTTCTAGTAGTCTAAAATGAAATAACACATTTACAGCAATATGTGCAATGGTACTGGTTTTGTGTTAAAAACTTATGCCGTTCCATCTGTGTTTCAGGGCTATGAGCCATGGGGTAAAAGTACTGACACTTCATGCTATCTTGAGCAACAGCATTTAGTTAGCTAAATATAATACTTTCATTTGTCAGATGGAATTATTAAATCTTTACACATTTTCATTAAAAGTCTTACTAGAGTAAGGTACTTTAGAAAAAGTGCAGCAGACATACCTGCTCTTTTGTCAATTTAACATTTGCGGAGCTACATTCTGCACTAATGAGAGATTTAACATCTTTGGAATTCAGTGGATCAAGGTGAAGAGTGGGCCATAACCTTTGGAAAGAGGGAACAAAGTCAAATTTGAACTTTATTAAATAGCACACAAAAGTTAAAAAAAAGGCATCAGAGTTCTACAGCTTTTTAAAGATTTATATCAAAGCAGTAATTGAAGCTGTTCCCTGCTACTAGGAAATTCTAGTCCTCTAAAGTCCAATTTCCAAATTTAGCCTTATCCTGTATCTACATCATGGTACTGTGGTTCTTGATGTGCATCTGACTGCATTTAATATAATCTTTCATACCGTGGTGTGGGTAGATCCATCACAGTGAAACAAAAATCTGGTTGTCCAACAGCTACAATGTGTCATTGCAGTCACAACAGAGAAGCTCTCATTTGTCTTACAGGTTGCAAAATCTTCCCCTAGTAAATCTTCACAGCTTGATAAATCTGTCTGTTTGCTCTTCAATAACTGTACTTTAAAATGCAGTGATACCCTGGAATTCACTGTGGGTCAGGCCTGGGCAGGTCCCGCGAGTTATGAAATCCGTGAAGATACTGAACCCATGAATATTCAACTACTCCCTGCCTGTAGCCACGCACCCTCCACTAATAAGGTCTGGAGGGGCAGTCTGGGAGTGTGGCTCACACTGTAGCACCTCATTAAAGCGGAGGAAGTGCCCTTTGGCGCTTCCCAGCTGCGAAATCCAGGGTCCGGGACACTCTACGCACGTGCGCGGTCTCACAACTCACTGAAAATCCAACTGCAATTAACTGAATACGCGGATATGTGAGCCACGAGTATGCGGGGGATCACTGCAATACAGTAACCCCTCACTACCTCATGGTTCACCATTTGTGGCTTCAATACACCGCAGGGTTTTTTCCCTCAGCTTTACCGGCCTTACCATATTTACTCTATTTACCCTATTTACCAGGGATTACTGTAATTCTAACTCGGGCTACTTTGAAACATCTCAGAAACATAACATACCTCCAAGCCTGTGGACATGTTTCCACATTCACTGATACAATCACCCTCACGTTCACTGGCAGTGGATCTATCAACCACTTCATGTGCTTCTCGGCTTGCTTAAACACAAATTTTGGTTGCTTAATATAAAGATTGTTCAAAACAGTGCCAGAAATTGATTCATTTCATTAACTGCACAACTCAAGGAAAGGAGTCTTAAATTCTCCACTGTCCTTAAAAATTGTCCATGGTCTGGTTCTTGAGACCGTACTAAATGATCCAGTTAAAAGTATCAGCACGACTGTACTTAAACAAAGCAGACAGAACACTATTGCTGAAATGTTCACCTCTTGAAAACAAGGCTATTTACATGCCCAGTAAGTCTGCTCACAGCCTTAAACCTTTGGATAAGTAATGCAGCCAGACTGCTCAAAAATTAAGCTGTTAAGATAAATTTAGAAAAAAAACCCCAAGCAACCAACCCAACATAAAATTTATCTACAAAAATAACTCAACTGGACTTTAAAAAAACCTGTTTTCTATAAGTTCTCTTCAGAGCCAAGCAAACACTAATATTTTGTTGTAAAGCTATGGCTGAAACTATTACAATAGTTAAAATTTTCTTTAGAGAAATGGCAAATATTTTGAAAACATACCTGTATTTGGTCAACAGAATCAATAATTATAATAATGCTGCCTTGATGGCGTGCAGAAAGTTTTTCCAGCCAACGGGGAAACTCTTCCAGAAGTTTAGCTGGATCGAAAGTCAAAGGAGACACTAGCCACGAGTGTTGCATAAGCTGCAGAATTATAAACATATACAAGAAATTCTACCTTAAAAATCAGCTAGGATAATTGAAAGAATTCCTATAGCCACAATAGGAAAAAAATCAACAACCAACCAAACAAAAACCCCAATAAAACAAACATATAAACCAACCAACCAAAAAAACCCCATGAGATTTTGGGGAAAATTTTCTAGTCAAGTTCACACACAATTCCTTCCTTCCAGTATATGCAGAAATCTGGCACATGCAGAACAAATAATATTTATTGAACTCACTCTAAATTCCAGAGAGATAACCTGAGTTTACACAATGGACAAGAAAACTGGAGAATTAAAGGACTTATAGTTGTACATGTTAAGTAGGCAAACTTCTAAAATACATGAGAAAATTTGAGGATAGAACAACTGATTTAATTTTTCTAAAGGTTTTAGTCCTGTAAGGTCTTTAGTGACAACCTGTGATGGAAAAAGAAAGTTCAGACCCTGGCATAAAAAGACTCTTTACTTATTCCCCACATATTTAGCACACCATTAAGAATAAATTAACATAGGAGAGGGTCTAGTCTAGGAACAATTTCATATTGATTGGTCAATACAGCCTCTACTTTCTAAACACACAGACAGAAGAGGTGCCACCTGCCTTCCTCACTGGCCAATCAAAGGAACTCACATGGTTTTGTAAGTCATCAATTACATTTCATAGACTCACAGAATTGTCTGGACTGGAAGGGACCTCTAAAGGTCATCTAGTCCAACCCCCTGCAACGAGCAGGGAAATCTTGAGCTAGATCAGCTTGCTCTGTTGCCCTGTCCAATCTGATCTTGAATGTTTTTTCTATAACATTTATATTACTTTACACTGATGTAGGAAAATCTGTAGAAAAATCTGTCTTTTGACATACACACACACACACACACACACACTCTTTCCAAAGTAAGATGGAATGCCAGGTCTGAAACACAGCATACCTTTAAAGTAAGGCGCTTAATTATCAATGAAGATTCTGAACTCGTAGACATGGGCCTCCCAACAAAGTGATAAAGAATTAGAGTGTTTGGTGAATGCTTCTGTTGTAATTGAATCCTAATGAAACAAGAGAAGGGGGAAAAAAAAGACTCAACAGAGTGTAATTGGATGTATAAACCATCGGTTTTGACAAAGGAGATACAGTATCTTAGCTACAGGTGTTCCATGTTTACCTTACAAAATGAGATAGACATTTTCCTGCTCTAATGGAACTTTTAATGTCAGATTTCATTTTTGCTCTCTGTGGTACTGACTGCAATTAACAAGTGCCCTTCCTGGCACCAGAGAGTAATTTTTAAGAAGCAATGACACCATAAATTCATTTCTATGCCAGCAAATTTTGATATAACATACAAGTGATCATAAATTACATTTTTATGATAAACTATTATGATGTTTTCCTCTATTTCAGTTTAAAAGGCTCCAAAGGACTCCCTTGTGTATGTGAAAAGGGAACATTATTGAGCTACTAAAACCACAGAGTAATGTGGTTTACCGGACAGATGTAAGGGGTTACAGCCGGAGTCAGGAGATGTTAAAGGCAGACCAGATGGAATTAGCTACTCAAATATCACAAATCTTTCCAGAATGCCTCAATAGCTTCAGTGCCTTGTAAATACCCCCATTTTACCTCTAATTAGACTGATACGACATTTGAAATGCAATGGAAGCTTTTTTCTTAAATTTCATTCATATTAAAAAAAATAAATTTAAACTACCATTTTGAGAGAAGAAGAGATTTCCCAGAGCCTGGTCCTCCCGATACAAGCAGTGGTGGAATTGGTGCTGGTGCTGCTACTAGGTCATTTAGACGTTCAAAATACTATTTAAGAAAAAGAGCAATCATTATAAATATTCCACTGATTAAGGGAGAAATATAGTGTCTGGTTTTGTCAACCATCTAAATTCAAAATGTATGTACTAGTTTATTAAGGTAATGGAGTATCTACTGAGAAGCAATACAATACAAAATAAATGCATGAGGAAATGCTTAAATCACAGAATTTATTATGCCTTATTTTTTTTAAGTGCAAAATAAATAAACATTTTTTTCAAAGCTCTATTTAAAATTCAGAGCTAATAAACTGAATTAGTGCTACTAAAATAAAGCAACAGGGTACAACATTAGTCCAGGCTTCCTTGCCCTATTTCCCTAAATGACTCCACTGCACTGGATATGGTTGCCAGGACAAAGCCTTCAAAGTTGGCATCTGCTGTAGATGATATTTTGAGACACCAAGCACACAACAGAAGGCCTTCCTTCACCGCATGGATGTTCAAGAATGTTGTAGCACTGCCAATATATGTGGAGTGATGTAAAGTAATATATTATGCTAATAAAATAGGGCTACCAATAATTTAAATACAGTAATAGAGAAACTGCACGGTTACGTTAGATTATAACATCAAGGAATGCTGCCCAAATAAGCTGCTGCACCACGTTCCATTACTACTTTAATGTTTATCTTCTTACATTCATTATACCTTCCCTGTTCCTGACACTCAAAACACTTTTAAAATTTTATTTCTAGTAATCAGTAAGCGCTGAGCTATTCAACAGCTTTCTACTTCAAAGTTTCCTGTGTTTTTCCTCTTAGTTGGTTGCATGAAGAGATGAAATCTCTTCATTAGTCATTTCCTAAAGACCTAACTCCAGCTGTCAGGACAGAAATTGGATTTCCTTGGAGGAAAAAGAAAATAGAAGAATAGGAAGAAGAAAAAAGAAAAGAAAGACATTCAGACTTCTCTACTGATGACCAAAGACTAGGAGGACAAACTGCTTTTGGCACACCATTATAGCACTTTTCTCCAGTGCCGGCACAACAACTACTTCTTCATCAATGCCATTCAACAACACAAACTGGCATCTCTCCCAGAAAAGAAGTATGTCATCTATATAAGACATATGGTTTCTTCTAGCATAAGGAGTAACAGCCTCAAGGATGCTCTCAGACACAGCTTCTTCTGCAGAAGAAGGGACGGAAATGAATGCCTAACAAGGGATGGAAATGAGTGTTGACTTTCTCTTCATCCATACACCTTTCCAATGTACCTACTTTCTCAAATCCCAGCTCACATGTTGAATTAGAGGCCTGCTGAAAAGCTTCCATCTGTTCCCGTTCATCATGTGCATCCCACAGGACATCACCGAAAACTTCTTCTTCAGGAACAGAGGAATCTTCCTTATTACCCAAATCCTTGCCTTCTAGTTCTGTCATTTCACACCCCAATACATCCTAGGTAAAAAGAAAATTACATGGAGAAAACTGGAATTACAATTCTTAACAGCACAGGCATATTTGCTGTTAGTATCAAACCGAGTGCAGCTCTGCTAACACCAATATGGTCACTTCCTTTTAGAGTAGCAGAAAACAAATAAATAAGAAATTAGATGAAACCAACGTAACTCTGAATGCACAGGTTTCAAGATATTGAGTTTAGTCATCTGATAGTGGAAGCGGCTCACTGCAAGGAATAAGAAGGACTGGAAGGACTATGCTGTCTTTCCTTATTCTACAATACAGAATCACAGAATCACAGAATCACAGAAAGAGACTAAAAGATAATTTAGGCCACAAAAAGATCCCTTTCCCTTGACATTTCTTCTTCTGTCCATGAACACACTGATCAGTCTGGGGGGTTATTTTCTACTTGCACATTTCTTTGCTTGCCAGATATAAATTATAAAACACAAAAAGACACTTGGAATTATACCTACTATATAGTAATCACTGACATCATTGAAGGTCAGAAATCAGAGTAGGAACAGAAAAAGCTAAAATGCACCACATACTCTACCTGTTTAATTATTTTTTCCACACAATTATAGATTTCATATGCTCCTTCCTCCACACTTCCAACATGGTCAATCATCTGAAAAAGTAAATGGCAAAGTACGACACAATTCTGAATCCAATTGAGAACAGTATTTAGGATTTCCAACAGAAACATTCTGGAAGCATCTAAATGCTATTCTTACATAAGATTGATTTTATCTAAGAACTTTAAATTTGGGCATCTAGTTCTCCCTGTAGAGAAAAATAAATGGAACTGATCTATTTTCAGATAGAAAGAATCTCTCTGGAGTACACTTCTTTCTCCTCAGTGGCTATAGAGAGACCTCAGATAAATAACTCTGCCATTTAAATTCCTAAACACAGGTAAGAAATTCTATCTTTATCGCACAGACAATTTTTTAAAGTGAAAATGCAGTTGTTTTTTTTCTCCCCTGCTAATGAAAACTTCGTAACATTCATAAATTACAGCTTTATTAATCTGCTCACATAATGAGCATCCAGAGCAATGAGTGTAATGAGCCATTTCTTCTAAAATCTGGGCCTATCAGCACTCAATGCGGTTTAGAATAATTTTTAAATGCCATACCTTTGCTTTGTTCATGTTAGAAATTTGCTCAATTAACTGCTGCACGGAGACTGAACTGACTCTGCCATCCTCCTTTCTGTGGTAAATTAACCGGGGCTTTTCTTCTGGATTTCTCAAAAAGGCTTCTTGACAGTCCTCCAACAAACAACTAGATTGGAAATCAGCATTCTTGTGCTATATTACACTGCTGTAGTAAACAGTTCAATCAACACAAGCTCCGAAGACGGGTTTCACTGCAAAATCTAATTCAAAAGTCATATCTATTTACAAGAGGCAAGCAAATACTTCAAAAGAGAATTTAAGAAAAACTCTGAAGCAAGGAAAAGCTAAGGGAAAATTATGCTATTTGTACCAAAACCATTAAAACAACTTATTAATATTTATGATTATTGACTCGTAAATTACAAGCTGATCTTCCCATCACACCAATACGCAAAGTGAAAGGTAATTGCCTTGCACTGGAAGAACATGGTTTCAACTTCGGATTAATAAGCATCCAATACATGGTCTTCCATCAGCTATCCGAAGGATTTGTTCTATTCCTTGATCTTTAACTACTATAAATTGAAAGATGTTCTGTATCTGACAAATACTGAAGGACCTTAGAAAGCATTCGTCAGAGTTTCTCTAAGACAAATTGTCCACAGTAATACTATTGGCTGGAACACTCTTTTGGGGTTTTTTTCACCTTACTTATTTTGTCTTTAAACACCTGTGCCCCACATAGATAAAACTGGGTTATTTGGCAATGGCAACCCCTCAGAATGCCAATATACCCCTTAGCAGCTGACATTATCTTCCTAAGAGTATAAATGTATGGCAGCTCTAGTCTTGATGCCTCTAAAAAACAAATCAACATCATCTGCGGAACCTGGCTGTTTCCCAAAGCACTCCACTGTTGTAAATCTTAGCTAAAAGTCTTAAACCAGCCTTTAATTATCTGTGGATCAATTTTTTTATTCACAGAAACACAGGATCTAGTTAATACAAGAGCTCTACTAATACAACAGTATTTGATATTCCGGGAGTTCTAAATCTACCTCTTAGATGAAATTTAATGCACAGCAGTATTTTCAGATTTTTGCACTCATACAGATATTTTGGAATGACCACTCTGTGATTCTTAATATTGTCTTCTTTTAATCTTTTTTCCTCTCTTCTTTAGCAAAAAGACACCACTTTCTCCCACCAGACATCAAAACTAAACTCCACATAAAATTGTTTCTTCTTCTAGAAGGTTGCAAAATTACTCACTGAACAAACAGAACACGTTGCATCACTATTTGTCATAAAACATCATGACTTCAGTAAATCAAGCTGTCAAAAGCTAGCATAAGTTAACACACAGGAGAGCCATGAAATTAGTCTGAAAGACAGCCAGAAGCAGGAACTAATATGTGATAGAATAAACCCAAAATACTACAGACAGGTGTAAGGCTAGATAAGCAAATGAAAAACACTGAGGTCATTCACACCAGCCATCTTGAATTCCTAAGACACAGCCATATGCACAACAGCGAGCTGCTCTTGGGAAGCAAAACATTTCTGTGCATTATGAGGACATCTTTCAAGATGTATTTTAAGAGAATCTGTAGCTACAAGAAAAAGGAAAGGCTACAAAGCTGATATATCATCTTATGTGTCTGCTCTAGCAAATCTAAAGTTTGAAGGAGGTTCACTTTGAAGACAGTAGTTTAGGAAATTCACTGAGCAAAACATCACATGCATTTTAATGAGCTACACACTCTGCATAAATTACCAGTTTCTATTTGTTTTACCAGCCTGGGAAATTCTCACCTTGGCAAAGTTAAATGCAGGAGCAAAATGACTAACGAGCTTTTTTCAATTTCCCATTTTCTTACATCCTGAAGAGGCCTGTCATTTTCTGCTGAAAAATGAACAACTTGAAAGAAGTACCCCATTGTTTCACAGATTCTTTGAAGTTTGGGAGAGTAGTTCTGAAAGCAAATTTGAATAACAGTGCTTTATTACTAAACATGCATAATACTAAACACCTACTAAACAAATCTCCCTTTCTTTTCTCAAGGCAGTTTCTTCCTCTGGTCTTTGACAATATTTCACTGACTTTTTTTGAAATCAGGCCACTCTTACTAAAGCTTTCAAGAAATACTGGACAAATTTCTGATTCAGTATTATATTGGAAACAGAACAATGTTCAAGTCAGCATAAGTTTGTGTGGTACTCACTCTCAGGAAGGTGTCCACTTCTGGTTGAGTCTCATCAGTGCTAATGATATAACATCTTACTGTGTTACTCCAAAGAGAGTGAGAAAACAGAGGGGTAACCTGTAATAAACTGGCAACAGCAGCATCCCAATCATCTG
>WEKX01020638.1:16538-36509 GCA_013390025.1 Pitta sordida | reverse complement strand
TCTGTCAATGAAAACAAAACAAACCAAATTAAGTCATAGATCTTCATATCTCGTTACACTGTACAATAGATAAGTCATCACCTCTTAGTATTGAGTACGAATACTTAATATAGTAATAGTATACTCAACATAGTATGAATACTGTATTTTATCTAAAATAGTAGTAACATTTTACTCAATTATTTAAACAATATAAATTTCAATTTAGAGAATCCATATCATCTGATTATTTCATACAATTTGATAATGTGGCAAAACAAGAGTGTTAAGTATATTTATATTACAGTGATATTTCCTTCAGAAAGGATTGATGAAATGTTTCCACAAAATCAAGCTGTTAGTAGTAAAATAATTAATAATACATAGGAGTAATAAATTCATTTATAAACAAGCGTTTTTCCTCCAGATTTACATGCATTTCAATTAGACTATGTGAATAAACAACAGCAAAACACTATGGGATCTTCCTCTTCTAGAGAAAAAGTCCATTGCCTTCTGTAGCAGTGTACATTTAATCCTTATAGAAACAATGAATTTTAAAATATTTTTTAGATGTTTTATTTTGTGGCTGGTCATTCTTTCAAGATGGGAGTAAGTTCTCCTTTCAGTATCACATGAGATGATGAAAGGCTTAGGGAATGAAGACGAAGCCACCACAGGGCAGACCCTCCCCTCCCACTTTGCAGGCACAAACTTCTGAATCATTTTGAATCCTGAAGGATTGAAGAAAAAGGGATAAACTGCCAGCAAAGTCAACTATACGTATGCAGGGGAGGTTCCAGAGCCAGGACAACAGTGAAGGGAACCAAAGTCCCAGGAGCTAATTTACGAGAGGCCATTTGGGAAATAAAATTCAAAAGCAACAATTATTGACAAGAAAATATCTAGCGCTGATTTACTAACAACACATAAATCCTGGCCTTGCAATCAGATTTCCATCAGTTCCCCTCTAAGGAGAGTCAAACTCCATGGAAATCCAATGAGAAAAACAATGCAAATGTGACATTCATACTCAGGAAATAGAGACTCTGAATAAAAATGGGATAAAAGAACCCCAGCAGATATTGAAAGAAAGATCACGATCTTCCATCATCAACATAAGCAACAAAATGGTATTTGGTTTACTTACAACAAAGTACGAATCACTGCTGTTTGCTAAAATCACTGCTGCACACACCGTTGTCATCACATGTATTAAACATAACTTAGCAGATATTTCCTTTTATTTTAATAATCATTAGTCTATTACCCAAAACTGGACAGAAAAGGAGTGAAGCAAGAACAGAATTACTTAAGAACAGATAGAAAAATTATATAGACAAGTATAATCCTGGTAAAAGAAAGAACCCTTACCTACCTCTGTTTATATTTGCAAATGGTCCCTCGACGTCTATGGAGCTATGGGCAAATTCAGGCCCTCTGAAAGACTGCTGAAGTTGCATCATACTGCCCATAGATGGTTCACTTCCCAGTGCTCCTCCATTCCAGTATTCAGATTGTGCCCCAGTAGCTAAGAATTGGAAAACAAAAAAGCCCTCTTCATTGTCACTAAACATGGCAAATTTTCAGTCCTAAATACTCCATTTGAAACCTACAGCCACAGACCACTGACCAATTTTTTCTCCGTCAGTGGATTTACTCTTTGTGTGCTTTAATTCTAAATGGGCACTTGTCCAAAGTTAACGTAAATCCATGACGCTGAAGAATGAAGTTATTTGTTAATATTTGCTATTACACAGATTGCTCACATCTCTTGGTTCAAATGCTGGCTTGCATTACAAATCGGGAAAACAGGCCCTGGTATTGCTGCAGTCATTTGTGTCCATCACAAAATTGATTACTTTTGTTCAGGAATTAGTCCAGCACTGAAAAAGCATAATATGGCTGTAGGTCAGCATTGAAAGGTATATTCGCTGGGCTGTTTGAGAAAGCTTTCACAGCATCTCTTCATAATATGCTATGGATTACACTTCCGCCCACCAATATACAACATTCAAGACACTAAATAAATCTTCCATGGAGAAAATCAGGAAATTGAAAGAGAAGTATGAATTAGAAGTTAATATAATAAAAAAAAAAGACAGAAGAAATATATAAAGGAAAACTACTATCTACACCACTAAAGTCCATCAAATCATAGAATCACAGAACGGTTTGAGTTGGAAGGGGCCTTAAAGATCACCTAGTTCAACCCATCAGCCATGGACAGGGACATCTTCCACTAGACCAGGTTGCTCATTACCACACGCAGCCTGGCCTTGAACACTGCCAGGGATGGGGCATCCACAATGTCTCTTGGCAACCTGGTCCAGTGACTCACCACCCTCACAGTAAAGAATTTATTCTGCATATCTGACCTAAACCCACTCTCTTTCAGTTTGAAGCCTTTCCCCCTTGTCCTGTCACTATATGCTCTTGTAAACAGTCCATTTCTCTGGGAGGTTGTGATTAGGTCACTCTGAAGCCTTCTCTTCTCCAGGCTCAACAAACCCAATTCTCTCAAACTTTCCTCATAGGAGAGGTGCTCCATGACTCTGATCACCTTGGTGGCCCTCCTCTGGATTTGCTCCAACAGGTTGATGTTCTGTCTATGCAGGGGCCCCCAGACTGGATGCAGCACCCCAGGTGGGCTCTCACCAGAGCAGAGGGGCAGAATCACCTCCCTCGACCTGCTGGCCAAGCTGCTTTTGGTGCAGCCCAAGATACTGCACAACTACTATGCAAAAAGCCATCACTCTATTTTGAAATACACTAATCCCTCAAATATTTTGGGGGGGGTGGGTTCGAGAAAGATCCCACGAAAGGTGATTTTCTTGAAGTAGCAGAAAATACATATGTAAATGCAGCCATGCCCACTGGCCCACCCCCTCAGCTCCAGCGAGCGCCATGAGGCATTCCCTGCCCCTCCCTATGCCATGTGCTGACACACAGGAGGCGCCAGACCATGCAGCTCTGGCCTCTGCCACTGTAAGCAGCATGGGCTGCCCCTGCTTTAGGCCTGTGCCTCACGGGATGCCACTGCTTGCAGCCCACCCCATGCAGGCTGCTGCCGCTTTCAGCCCGCAGCATGGGCTGAAACTGAGCCCCTGCACCACCACAGCCCCAGGGCGAGCTTGACACAGTGTGTATAAAGTCTCCCTACCATTTCATTAGTCTTTTCAACACACTCATAAGGGAGGAACTCCGTCCAGCCCCAAAACAAGCAGCACCTGCTGGCGCTGACACCCTGCCCCGTGGGGTGGGCAAGTCCTGCTGACGTGACAGCAGAGGCACATACTGAGCATGCACAACCATCTGTTTGTTACGTGACATGAAAAAAACCAGCGATCGACTGAGGGAGGCCAAGGACATCTTCAGGGATAGAAAACCTCTGACGTATTGAAACTGCGAAAGTTGAACCACGAAGTAGCAAGGGATTACTGTATTTCTACTTCTAAATACTCCTGCCAAGAGGTGATGGTTGAGATACCTCAATAAGCAAAATAAAGGTTAAGCAACAGCATTTGCAGACAGTTTTTCCTCAGTAACCCTTCAAGAAGTAATGGTGGTCATCCTGAGGAGTGTTAAGTCTACTGCAGTTACTGCTCTATTTTGAATCAGATAAAAAGTCAGTGGACCGATCACACACCCATCTGAACCCTTCTCATGTTACCAAATACTTCATATGTAATAAACAAGTTTTTGTATATGTTTCATCTTTATTTAATATCTAACTAGACTATTCTAGAAGTAAAGCAGCTGAGACTGGTACATGTCATCGTCCAACACGTCTAAGATTCCCTCTAGTTNACTCCGTCCAGCCCCAAAACAAGCAGCACCTGCTGGCGCTGACACCCTGCCCCGTGGGGTGGGCAAGTCCTGCTGACGTGACAGCAGAGGCACATACTGAGCATGCACAACCATCTGTTTGTTACGTGACATGAAAAAAACCAGCGATCGACTGAGGGAGGCCAAGGACATCTTCAGGGATAGAAAACCTCTGACGTATTGAAACTGCGAAAGTTGAACCACGAAGTAGCAAGGGATTACTGTATTTCTACTTCTAAATACTCCTGCCAAGAGGTGATGGTTGAGATACCTCAATAAGCAAAATAAAGGTTAACTACAGCATTTGCAGACAGTTTTTCCTCAGTAACCCTTCAAGAAGTAATGGTGGTCATCCTGAGGAGTAAGTCTACTGCAGTTACTGCTCTATTTTGAATCAGATAAAAAGTCAGTGGACCGATCACACACCCATCTGAACCCTTCTCATGTTACCAAATACTTCATATGTAATAAAGAGGTTTTTGTATATGTTTCATCTTTATTTAATATCTAACTAGACTATTCTAGAAGTAAAGCAGCTGAGACTGGTACATGTCATCGTCCAACACGTCTAAGATTCCCTCTAGTTTCAAGTGTGATTTTTGGACCACTTGGAGCATGATCTCTGAGAACTAGCATCAGAAAACTCAAGAAAAGACTAGAAAACTCAGAATTGTTCATGGAACCATTTTTAAAAAACATTCAAGTCGCTGTGTCTCTAGACAGCACTTACTTGATCTTCATCGTCTATTAGTTCATAAGACCAGAAACACGGGGTTCCCACAATCTAAACCAAGTCTGCAAAGTTTATTGCTTTTACCTTTCAAACTACTTAAAGTTGTTTTCATCTGGATTAATAAAATGCTTTTTTTCAAGTGAACATAAACATTTATCTTGTGCTTTAGTATTCAGAGACTTCAGTCATGTTCCAACACAAAACGCTGGGGATAAAATTCTCACCTGTAACATCTGTACAATTATCATCAGAATCGGACTCTTCAGGATCAAACACTTGGATTCCTTGGGCCTGGAGTCTCTGGAGTTTTGCTTCTAGCTCTCGTTTGGCCCTCAGTAAGTCCTGAATCTCATTTTCTTTAGTTTCCCTAAAAATCTACAAGCAAGAAATAATAATGATTCAAAAAACCTTTCAAAATTCAGTATCAGTTTCTGAACTCATCTACTTCCAATTGGGAAAATAAGTTTCTAGCATTCATTTATCAGGAAAAGCATGAAAATGAAATTAAGCCATCAAAAATCTAAAAATTACCATTAAAACAGTTTAAAATGATCTATTTTTAAAATGTTATCATTTTAAACCTTACCAAACCGTTCTAAAAGTTAGAGGCCTGCATTAGTATGTTCATTAAAAATGGAAAATGATTGTCTTCACTTTTTAAATTTTATTGTCTTCTAAAATCATTACCTGTAATAATATTTTCAAAGGATCCCTTTCATTCTCTTACGTATTTTTATGGTTACATGTAATCTTGTAGGTATTTACTTTTTATTGCTGCAGAAATTTAAATTTCTGATGATTGAACAATTGAAAGTGATCAAGTATCTCCAGATGTCCTGATGTAAAATCTTACTATCATATGAGGAAGAAAACACGAACCCAGATTTAAATCAAAGAAATTAAATATTATTCAACTCTCATTTTCTTAAATAAGGTCAGAACCCATCCTCTTTTTATATATCTGCCAAATATTAACACTGGTTACAATTTATGGACATGAAGAATCTTGAGAACATTGCTAAATAAGGACCTACTGCCCTGTTTCGTGTCGTAGGAGCATCACCTGCAGCAAAGGAAAGGCAGAAGAATCTGCCTGGTCTTTCAAGTCATCCCTCCAGACAGTGTAAATTTCATCAGTCAAAAGAGATGCACTAATACACACTTTTCTTTAATGTAAGCTAGAGGTGTTACAATACAATATATGAAATCTATTCAGAAATAATGGAACTCTGTGTTTATATGTTCCTTCAGCACATGTCACTTTCCAGCCGATTTTTTCCTGTCATTCTCATAATATAATCCTGAGTTCAGATAACACAGGGATTTAGAACATGCAGAATCGCTGCATATTCTCTTTTTAATATTTAAAAATTCATTTTCTTTTTTTTTTTCTCATTGTTTGACAGAGAGGTTTTGGTAGGATTATCTTAATGGAAATAAGCAGCTAGAGCTATGACACGCCAAGGTTTTTTCAAGAAGGAAAGGTCCTCATGAGAGCTATTGGAGAAGTACTTGTTTAGGGAACATGAGTAAGAGGCATTCATCTTTTTTTTTGGTAATTTTCCCACAAAAATAAAGTCAAGCCATACCTTGAATTGCCTTTTGACCTTATCTCGATCATGTTCAAAAGTAGCAGCTCTCTCCATGGCTTGGTATTTAGCTTCTAATGCACTTTCTTTCTCCCTCAGTATTTTCTGGTAAGTTTTCTGAAGTGCCTGAAAACATTTAATGTATCATTTTTTTTCTGAGTTTTATCACCAAAAAAATTATTTACATTACTTTTTAGGTCTAGATTACTTCTTAGGTCTGAGTACAACCTTACCCCAGCGCCATACATCTCTCCTTACTTTAGGTCAGAGAGAATCACAGAACCATAGAATATCCCAAGTTGGAAGGAATCCACTAAGACCACTGAGTCCAACTCCTGGCCCTGCACTGGGCAGCCTCAAGAATCACAGAATCACAGAATCAGTAAGGTTGGAAAAGACCATAGAGATCATCAAGTCCAACCTATCACCTATTACCTAACCTAGCCAAACCTGTTACCTAACCTGTTGCCATCCTACTACCAACACATCATCCTACCTGTAACACACTACCCTAATACCTAGGTCATGCCACCAAGAATCACACTCCGTGCTGACAGCATTCTACAAATGTTTCTTGAACTCCGTCAGGCTTGGTGCTGTGACCACTTCCATGGGGAGCCTGTTCCAGCGCCCAGCCACCGTCTGTGGGAAGAACCTTTTACTAATACCCAACCTAAACCTCCCCTGACACACGTTCAGGCCATTCCCTCGGGTTCCGTCACACCCGATGGCTCACTGGGACAGCACCTCCCTGGCACAGCCTTCCCGCACCCTCCGTCCCGCTGCTCAGCGCCCTCAGTCCGAGGGGGCAGCGGGCGCTACCTGCAGCTCGGCGCGCAGCCGCTTGTTCTCCCTGTCCAGCTTGGCCTCCTTCTTCACCATGGAGGCCACCTCGTTGTTCTTGCTGACGCGGAAGATCTCGTACTCCTTCCTCAGGCGCTCGTACTCGGCCACGCACTCCAGCTCCTGCACCGAGGCCGTCGACTTGAAGCTGGCCCCGAGCAGCCCCCCGGGCCGGGAGCCGCCCACGCGCCGCAGGGACCCGCGCAGCAGCCGCGCCTTGGGCTTCACCTCCACCGGGATCTCGCAGGCCTCGCCGCCGCCGCCGTACGTGTCCTCGATCACCTCCCCGACCGCGCCCGCCGGGCTCACCAGGGACGACGCCGTCCCCATGGCCCCGAACCCACGGCAGGGGCGAGGCTCTAACCCCGGGCTGAGGGACCCGAGCCTCCGGCGGGACCTGGCGGCGGGGACGTGCCCGGGGCGGAGCGTTCCCGGCTGCGGGACATGGTCCGCTCCTTGCGCCGGCCGGACGAGGAAGGGACAGCGGGAGGAAGCGGCCTCCCTCCCTCCCTGCCTCCCTCCCTCCCTCCAGCTCCCGCTCCCGCCCCGTCCCACGGCGGCTCGTTGCCCGGGAATGCTCTGGAGCAGCCCGGGAGGGGGAGCCCGGGCCGCCCCTCCAGGCTGGGGGAAGGGGGAGCGGCGGAGATGGAGAGGCTGGAGGGAAGAATCCGCTCCTCCGAGGGAAAGTGACAGGGGTTTTAGTTGTTTGAGGTTTGTTTTTTTTCCCGTTAAAAACTAGCTAATGTGAGGTCACGCCAAACTTTCCCGCTGGCACCTCTCCGGCGATCAAAACCAAAAAAAATTAGTGTCCGTCTTCTCCTCCCCGTGTCCATTTCGCCTCAAGCGCCGATTTCACCTCTCTCCGTCCCCCGCCACGGGGCCCCCAGTTTGCGCCGCACCCCGGGCTGCTCTACATGGTTATGTGGCCCAGTTGTCCCTTCTCGGCCAAACAGGAATGCGCAGGTTGTGCCACAAGGTTTTGTGTGGTACAGACCTTGTGCGGGAGATGTCTCTCACTGCTCTAAAATTGTGACCTTTGAGATCAGGAAGAAGAACTGAGAAGAGTCAGTAGTGGGTCCCCCAAGAAGTGAGTGCTGGGGGAAGACACCCAAGTCCAAGCCAAGCCCAAATACAGCGCCTATGCCTTGTCCTGACTCTGAGCCTTGCATGAAACTCATGAATTCCAGGAACATCTCCCCTTTCAGGAATAAAGCAATTGTGGATTAGCTCATGCCATTTCTCTCTCTGTCTCTTCAAAAAACACTGTTTGGTTTCTTCAGCCAGCCTAGGAATTTCAGTGGAAGGGATCCCTATGGTTGAGGAGAAGGTCCATTTGTTCCCAAGTCTCAGAACCTGCCCTAACTTTGGCATGAATGGCAAAAATGTTGCTACTTTAAAACAGATTTTGCCTCACTTGTGACCAGGGGAATCACTTACTCTTAACAAAGAGGAAACAAATTATCTTAGAAATGTCTCTCCAATGGCACATTTCCAAGTTTCAAAATCTGTTGGAGGGCAACAGATATAGTATAGTATAGTGTGTATAGTAGTAGAAATGAAAAATGCTGGTTTACTTTGACTCTAAGTAAAATTTTGGATTTGGGGAATATATGCTTTTTGCCCTAATTTTACTTCTTTGTTTTCATGCAGAAAAAATAATTTCTTGTAAGAATATCATTTATCGATAAATCACATTGGTGATCTAGTCCACTTAAACCCTGCTTCAGTGAAAAAGACAGATACAGAATATGTGTCAATCGTGTGAAGAGGAAAGGGGCTGCTATGTTTTCTCTAATAATGGCAGTAATAATACAGCCTGCACAGTATTAGGTGATTCAGCAACTAAGCCCGTAATTCTGTAACAAAGCAAAGACCCTTGGTTTCTTCATTTGCATGTTGATATCGGGCTGCTTCTCCACTCTGCTGCTGCTTGAGCTCTGGGAATAATTAAAAATACATTCATGCTGGTGCTTGAACTGAATTATTCTCATATTCTGAGTTTGTGAATGTCAAAATCTGCAAGCTTTAAACCTAGAATAAAAGGTGTAGTATTGTAAGAGCTCCTGGATTTCTTCTAAAAATCCACTTGGCATTGACAAATAGATTGGAAGAACTGTAAATGCTGTTTCTCTAATGCTGCCTCTGGGTGTATTATGGAATTTTCCTGGATAGTAAAGACCGTATTAACATAACCTTTTGTAAACAGAAACGTTACACTGCTTCCCTGTTGCTTCATGGATTGGTTTTCCTAATGTTTAGAGGTTAGGGTAACTTGCTTCAATATCTAATTTGTAAACTATCAAAGATTGCTTTAAATCACCGATTAGGACAATTCAGAAAGAAATCCAACTGTTCATTGTACAAATGCTGGAAACAGTGTCTCACAGTATCTGAGGATGAGCTGTCTCAACTTGCAGAAATGAATTGACCCAGAAAATTGACCCAGAAAATCGTTTGTTGGAGAAAACACCGTATCAAGGTCTTTAATAATTTCTTTGTCATGTTATGTTGTTTTTTCAAACTTCAATTAGAGCAGCCCAGTCCTTAGTCCCCTGGGACATTGTCTTTGGGCAACTTGTGCCATGAAGTTCTTCACTGGTCATTGAAGACATTTGGGATACTTGAGCAGACACTTCATGTTTACCATTTCTATTATTTACTTAATTTAGACAGTTTATTAAAACACCCCCTGTGTGAGATGTACTGCGTGCAACTAGGCACCCACCAGTTAGTTGCTCATTTACTACCCCTACCTAACGGGATTTGGAAAAGAATTAGAGGAGCAAATGTTAAAAGAGCTTGTGGGCAAGTTAAAAACAATTCAATTACTGGAAGAAACAGAGGGAGATAAAAAAGGAGAAAGCAAAACAGTCAACCAAAAAGTGATGCAGAGGTGGTCACTCAACACCTCCTACCAGCAAACCAATGCCCAGCCAGTCTCTGGGAAACAGCTACTTCGGCAAGATGAGCCCCAAGCTTTACTACTGAGCATCATATTATAGACAATGCCTTTGTCTAGTCCATGTCGGCTGTCCTGGGTGTGTCCCCTCCCAACCTTCCTCCCATCCTCAGCCTTGATGCTCTCTTCTTCTCTTTAGCACTATTCTGCAACAGCTGAAACATTGGTGTGTTATCAACACTGTTATTGTAACAAATCTAAAGGACAGCACGGCACAGTTACCACACAGTTATAAATCTAAAACATAGGGCTGCTGTGAAGAAAAGTTGCTCTGTCTCAGCCAGGTATGGTACAGATGTATTTGTCAGATGAGCACTTGTACTTTGTAATGCTCCTTCATGTCTTCGACTATAACAGAAGCAGGCTGCCTTCCAGCAGGAATGCAGTACACTGGCTGGCCCTCTGACAAATTCAGGCTTCTATCTACCCCTTCAGCATCAGTATGCAACCAGTACTCCTGATCCACCATGGATCATCTGCTCTGCCAATGTTCTTCTCCTACTGAAACTGTGGGTGGGGTTTTTTTAATGTGTACATTACATAGAAGCCCATAATTGTGCTTTATGGCATAAACAATTTTGTGCAAACACTCTAAATACTTTATTTGCTGTTACTTAAAATCTACTGGGCACCAGTTTGAAAATATTGATATTGGGTCAGTAGTGGTATTGCTCTTATTACTACGTGATGTATTATTGAAGTCCCTTCAATTTTATTTTAATTATATTTATTTTTTATAATTTTTTATTTCAATTTATAATTTCCATTATATTTATTTTTTACTTCATTTTATTTTAGGAGTCGTCAGTGATGTGACTGCTAACAAACAAAATCTATGGATCTAAGGATCTGTCCCACAGAGAAAAGAACAACTGCAGGAATTAGACCTCTGAAAGCAGGTTAGGTTTTTTACACATATTACTAAGTTCAGCTCCAAGTTAGGAGATGTCCATTTTATAAAATATTGTATTTGACATGTTGTTCCCTGTGCATTCCAGTAAATTTTAGTGTACAAGGTCAGGATACAGCAAGGTAAGAGAAAGCTCAGGAATATTCGAAGATGATAGATTGCCACAGATTCACTACCCAGTAAAAGTGGAAGTTGCTCTGATTAGAATCAATGTTGATAATGACCTAAAAACAGAAGATGATTTAATGAAAGGCAACTGACCAGACTTCTGCACAACATCATTTTTGTTAAGTCAGATGCCGGAGTGACTTTTAAGGCTATATACTACAGGCATAAATAAAGTGTATAGAAGTCCTTCATGCATCACTGTTGAATTGTTTGTGTCTAAACTGAATAATGTTGATAATATTTTATTATTTCATTCTGTATTCAAAAATATCTGTGTTTGATGGAATATGATTTAAGAGAGCTCTATTAAGGACATACAATGAAAAGATGTAGAATGGACAAGGGGTAACGAATTTAAACTGGAAGAGAGTTAGATTTCAATTAGATATTAAGAAGAAATTCTTTACTGTGAGGATCATGAGGCACTGGA
Organism: Pitta sordida; assembly: GCA_013390025.1. Taxonomy (NCBI): domain Eukaryota; kingdom Metazoa; phylum Chordata; class Aves; order Passeriformes; family Pittidae; genus Pitta; species Pitta sordida. The sequence continues at coordinate 25,070 of WEKX01020638.1, read as the reverse complement.
GCAGGTCATCCACAGAAGCTGTGGATTCCCCATCCCTAGAACTGTTCAAGGCCAGGCAGGATGGGGCTTTAAGGAACCTGGTCTAGTTGAAGATCTTCTGGTCCATGGCACAGAGGTTGAAACTATATAGTCCCTTCCAACCCAAGTAAACCCTTCTATGGGGCTATGATTCTATGGCATAAGGTTCTAATTCCCTCTTCTTAGTGATGATGAAGACTTTGCTTTAAAAGGATGCTTGCTATTGGGCTGTTCTTTACTAACTTGTGACTTTCCCCTGACCTCTAAATTGTGCACAAAGTGCAAGTACAAATAAGCCAAATTACTGATCTACTTACTCATCTTCTTTGTTTTATATAACATGAGACCTCATGTAAATCACAACAAAGTCAAGGGGACTTTTTCAATTGAGATGGTATCTTTTGAATCTGGTGAACTGGTTGTTCCCTAAATGCCTGAAACTGCCAAGCCTTAGCCCTGAGCATGAGAATTACTTTGCCATGTCTACTCTGATGTGAAACCTACATTTTGTTCATCTACATGGAAGACATCTGCCTCTCTTCTCCAGTGAGACCTTCCCGCTAAGTGTCTGCAGTTCTGTGATTCATCTGCCACAATGACAGGTGTGTAGCTTTCTCTGACTGGTGTGCAGGGTTCTGGAGCTCTGTGCTGCTGAGGTGATGACTGCTAAATGGTGCAGGTGTAGATTTCTTCTTGCCTTTTTGGTCTGACCCAGCATGGCTGTGGTTATATCCACGATTATGATCAGCTTACACCTTGCATAGCCTTTCTGTGACCTGCAAAGATATTGCTTAACTGGAGTTTGAGCAATTTGAGGGTTTGTGAGTATAGGAAACAGAGTAACTAAGAAACTGATTGCAGTTCATCATTAGCTCAACAAATTAGAAATTTACATACATCAGCAAGACTTCATCATAAACTTAAGTTTTACTAGTTGGACTGTAAAATTGAGGTCTGAAAAAATGTGCTGAAAATCTCTTTAGAAGTCTTAAGACAATTTATTTCCATAGATGTGTTTATGAGAGTCTCTAATACATCTGCTTTTTCTTTTCAAGCCAAAATTAATGCAACATACATGTAGTTTTAAACTGCCCAACAAATTCAACCTTGGTGCATAGTTCTGAGTTCAAATAGCTCCTGAACTTACTATGTTTCACTCAGTAACTTTATTACAGTCAGTCAAGCTNTGGTGCATAGTTCTGAGTTCAAATAGCTACTGAACTTACAGTCTGTCAAGTTGAAGTCATCAACTTTTTTCAAGAACTCATTTGCTGAGAGGCCTGAAAATTACCCAGAGCAGGGATTATGAAAATCATAATGAAGGAGAGAGGACATTCAAATGCTCCCATAGCTTTACATGTCATAGCCCTTTGCCACTAGAGGACAGCAAGACCTCAGAAAAATGGGGTGTTGTGAGGAGGTGGGAGAAAAGGAGAGAAATTGCTTACACAAGAGTTAAGGCCTTAGTTCAGAAGTTACATGCTTCCAGCTATAATTAAGCTTCTTGAAGAATTGAGTCAATTTTTGAAGATATTTCAAGATAAAATACAAATAAGGTACTTAGATAAATAAAAGTTGAAGTTTTAATATAATGCTTTGTCTATCAGTCATAGATAATGTTATTTGAAAAGTACAATACTCATGAGCTTTAAAAGCTTTATGCTGTTTCCATTAAATGCGTTTATAGTTTTGTATTGATTTCAGTCAAAATAGGGCTTTGCTTTGCAAAGCAAAATAACTGGTAGGTGCTGTCATTTTTATGAAGGAATGAGATACCCTTATGTAGGAAGGTTGTTACAGTCTGCTATTTAGAATGGAAATAGTACTAGATGAAAAAACTGAAAAGGAATCTTCAGCCTCCACACCTATCTATTGCTTTAAACACATTTATGTCTGTAGCTTCTAGTGCAAAGACATGAAATGTTTCAGCACAACCTATAGGAAATGTACTCAGAACAGTGCAATCAAGATCAAACTTTTCACCCTTATGGCTTCAGTATGTCAGACAAGAAAAACTTATTTAATCTTTATGGTAAGTCACTTGGTGATACTTTCCATTAAAAGTTCAAAAGATGCTTTGAAGTGGCCTTAGTTTGTCACAAATCTGAACTGTGTTTTAACTGAAAATTTTGCCATGAGTCGTTCCCCTATTTAGAAGAGAGCTCTCGAACATCCATTTTATAATCCCTGAGTCATTATTGAGCTGAGGAGGACATCTCAGATTTTGCAGTCTAATGGTCACTTTATTCCAGGCCAGTTGGATTAATACTGTGTGTGGTCATAATGCTGAGAAACAACTCATCTTGTTCACCAGAAAAGTAGTATGAAAATGAAGGAAATGTTCAAATAAACATCAAAACAGAGATCTAATAATGACAAACAGTTGCTGTTGCCATGCTTTTTATTGCTTCAGCACAGAGTTAGAAAACTGCAATGGTGCATAGCAAGGGATGAATATAGAAGAAATATGCTGAAGATTACACCTAATAATTTTGAAGTTCACTTAAGAGTGCTCTTTACAAAACCTTCCTGTGCTAGTGGGAATGTGTAATTCAATAGGACCCAAGATAAATTTCACAAGTACTTTCATACTGCATTGTTCATCCCCAGAACATCTGCCTTCTTGGCAGAGGCAAGTGTCCCAATATTTCATCCTGTTCTGGATTTACAAATTAAGCGCCTAAATCTGAACCAACGTTTCCTACAAAAACATGTGGAAATGGTACTGCCACCCGATACGAATGGTTGGTACCTGAGTGAGTTCACTTTTGTTTCCTAGAAGGGTGCCCTGACCAAGGTGCTGTAGGGAACACTGGGCTCAGACCTTCTACAAATGTCTGGGGAGAACTAACATGTCATAGGAGAGTGAGTATTTTATGGGACCATAAAGAACTATAAGAAGCATGATTCTCTAATTCAGTGATTAGGATTCATCCTCTCTTCCAGAAAGCCAAAAAAGCTATTCATTCTGTTTCCAGATGTACTCAGCTATACCCAGACGAGATTGAAATGAACTCTTGCTTAATTTTATGCATCTGAGTCTGGCAAGCAGCTGAGATCTCAAGAGTGATCAATTTTAGACCATAGTCATTCTTCATCATTCCTTTAGGTAGCAACGCTTCTGCCATTCAGTATTCGGTCTGTGATCAAATGTGACTCTCGCCCTGTAGTGTCTAGACAAGTCAGACATTTAAAGCCATGGATTGCCCTGTCCGGGCAAGAGGCATAAAATTTTGGTGTGACAGTACTAGAAGACGGCATACCTAAGTGTCTTTCTAGAACAGTCTTTATTCGGTGATGCAAATACAGTGGCAGTTCCCTTAGGTACCAATTTAGCAATGTCCTTAATCGTGCCTAATCTGTAATCATGTCAGTATTTTCTTTGAAATCCAACAGGCTAATTCCTTCCTGCCACCTTTTTCTTGTAGTCTGTGTCACCCTTATCTTCAAGCATAAGCAATTTTGATTTTAGGTGTTACAAGGACAGCCACATAGATTTTTTTTTTTTTGCTGACTTCATGAAATGCACAAATATTTATGCTGAAATCCTGTGAGAAGATGTTTGTTTCAAGATTCCCTATGCTCTTAGGTTAGTGATAGAAGTGCCAGCAGAGGCATGGCATGTGGGATGTTGAATCCCAACTTTAAGAATATAAATACTAGAAAGCTTCCAAGAAGTTATTATCCTGTACATTTGAAACTCTCATTTCAGCTCTGAATAAGCTGTAGCAAACAATTAGATGCTCTGAAATTCTACCTTCCAGGGGAAGGTCCTTTTCATCTAGCTGAAAATTAAATAGTAATTACCTTTAATTTTTCATTGATCCCTCCAGTTTTAATCGTTTACCTTGAAGTGCTCATTGTTGAGGGGTGCTGCTATATTTTATTATTTGTACTGATGAACAAGATATAACTTCAAGAAATTAATCTAGAGAGTGCGGAAATTGCTGAAATGAATGAAGAATCTTGGGTATCTGGAGTTCATGTTATTAGATGGAGAATGCAGTTACTTGTTACATTAGTTCTGCATGCATGAGCTGAAACTGAGAACCACATGATGCAGAAGTTTATATCTAAACCCTTATGTGGCATATTTTGAGTCAGCTTATGTGGCTTCCTAAAAAATTTCTTATGCTATGAGGCTAGCAGTCTTTTTTAGCACTTCGTTGTCTATTGTGTTTAAATTCTATATGTGAGGTGTATTGAAACCAAATTTTGTTTCTCTTTGTATAACTGCAGCATATACCAAATATCCTGAGGCTATAACTGACTGGCACACAGAAAGATTAGAAAACCATTGCTTAATAGGAATGGCTGGGTGAGAGTGGAACTGCGTATACTCTTTTAAACCTATGAAATTTAAAAAATGTTACTCAAATGAAGAAAGGCTTTCAAGTCACATATATTTTGAATTAAGTTACAGCTTATTTAAACACAATGAACCTATGTGGTACCACTGCTGAAACTAGACCAGTGGGCTATATGACCAAACGTTTAGTTAATTTTTCTCTGATTCATGTGAGGCATGCCATTCCAGTAACTTTTCGGGGAGTGCTTTAGATTGAAGGTGTAAAGCTCCGTGATTTCATTCCAGGTTCATGCCACAAGTCAGAGAATCACAGAATATTCTGAGTTGCAAGGAACCATAGGATATTTGAGTCCAACTCCTATGTGAATGCCCATACAGGGATTCAACCCATAACCTTGGTGTTATTAGTACCATGCTTTAACCATCTGAGCTCATCTCGGGGTCTTTTTTTTTTTTTTTTCACATAACTCCCCATCCCGTGAACCCATTATCTAGACCATGTCACTGAGCTCCTCATCCAGTCTTTTCTTAAACACCTCCAGGGACGGCAACTCCACCACCTCCCTGGGCAGACCATTCCAATGAGAGATCACTCTCTCTGTGAAAAACCTCTTCCTAACATCCAGTCTAAACCTCCCCTGGCACAGCTTAAGGCCATGTCCTCTTGTTCTGGTGCTGGTAGCCTGAGAGAAGAGATTCACACCCACCCAACTGCAACCTCCCTTCAGGTAGTTGTAAACAGCAATGAGGTCACCACTGAGCCTCCTCTTTATCCTATTTCAGGAGCTTTGTAGCAATGAACTGTGACCAGAGAGAATGGGAAGAAGGAAAAAAAGCGTGTCATGCATACCAACTGCTGGGGAGTTTTTTGTGATATGTTAATTGGTGTCTTCTGCCTCCACATTTGCAGTGTCTTTATTTTATGTGTTGTGACTATGTATATGTAACTTAAAGCATATTCATTATTGGATAGGAAATGTGGTGGTGATCTTGTGAACTTCTGGAAGTATGGGACAGAGAAATATTGCCACAGTGTCAAGTGGTACAAGTTCTTATCAGGTAGGTCAGATTGGTTGTTGTATAGTGAAATGTGCTGAAGATTGCCCACTGTGGACCTGCTGATCAGCTCCACTCTGCCTCTGCACTGAGTCTGATGTATTAGGAGGGGTTTACTCATATGTACATACATTGTACAGTTTGGGGCCCCTCACTACAAAAAAAGACATTGACGTGCTGCAGCAACAGCAACAAAGAGCAGCAAAGCTGATTAAGGTTCTAGAGTGCAAGTTTTATGAGAAGCAGCTGAGGCAGCTGGGGTTGTTTAGTGTGGAGGAAAGGAGGCTCAGAGGAAAGGAGGGTCAGGGGCCTTATTGGTCTCTACAACTACCCCAAAGGAGGTTGCAGTGAGGTAGGGGCTGGCGTCTTCTCACAAGTAGCAAGTCATAGGGCAAGAGAAAATAGCCACAAATTGTGTCAGGGGAGGTTTGGATTAGGTACTAGGAAACAGTTCTTCACTAAAAGAATTTTCAAGTACTGGAATGGACTGTCCAGGGAAGTGGTTGTGTCACCATCCCTGGATATGCAGGGATGGTGCTTGGGGCATGGTTTAGTGGTGGACTTGGCAGTGTTAGGTCGGGACTAAATGATTTTAAGTGTCTTTTCCAAACGAAATGATTCGATGATTCTACATGCTCAAGTGCAGTAGATCTGATCAATATGTGATACACTGGATTTACACAGCATGCTCTACAAGCTATATGTCCACAGTACTTGTGACTGGGAAACAGATCAACTCCATTTTTACGTGGCAATTCTTTTTGTATGTGCTCTCTATCTGAAGCCATGGGTTATCTGCAGCACACATAGAAACATTTCACAACTGCATAAAATATTCCTAGTACACATTACTGAAAATGTCTTGGAGACTTCAAAGGAAGAGATATACGACAGGATTATTACTTCATTTCTGAAAAGTTTTTTGCCCTGTTGTCCTTTTAGTTCCACAAACTCACTTTCTCTCCCTCCCAGCCTTCATTCCTGTCCCATATCACCTTTCACCATCTTTCAGTACATAGGAAGTACAAGGAATAGTAAGACAACCAAATAGCTACTAGCAACGCCTCTTCGCTCCTGCTACCTATGACAAGTATTCACAGGTTCACAGGTTCATGGGTTATTCTGAGTGGGAAGGGACCCACAGGATCATCTAGTCCAACTCCCAAGCGAACCCCCACCCAGGGATAAGGCCCACAAGCATGGAACTGTGGGCACCACGCTCCATCCATCCAAGCCTCCCACCATTTAGACCATGTCACTAAGCTCCTCATCCAGTCTTCTCTTAAACACCTCCAGGGATGGCGACTCCACCACCTCCCTGGGCAGACCATTCCACTGAGAGATCACTCTCTCTGTGAAAAACCTCTTCCTAACATCCAGTCTAAACCTTCCCTGGCGTAGCTTAAGGCCGTGTCCTCTTGTTCCAGTGTCGTTAGCCTGAGGGAAGAGATCCATACCCACCTGGCGGCAACCTCCCCTCAGGTAGTTGTAAACAGCAATGAGGTCACCTCTGAGTCTTCTCTTCTCTAGGCTGAATAACCCCAGTGTTGTGACAGCTAGACATTTCTCTGGATTCTTTTAGGTGTTTTGTTTGGGTTAATCTTCTCTCTCTTTTAAAAAAAAATCCCAAACAAATCAATGACTGTGCTGTCTGAACACATAATGTATGATAAAGGAAGGGGGAAAAGATATCTTTTTGGCTTGGGGTCAAGCTTGTGGCCCTGATCCCTGGGTGGGCATTCGCTTGGGAGTTGGACTAGATGATCCTGTGGGTGCCTTCCAACTCAGAATAACCTGTGAACACAGATGAAAGTATCTTCTGGCAATGGTAGACTGCAGTCTCTCTCCTTAACCTCTCTGTGTTAGGTAGCAGAGCACAGGTGTTTCAAATCCCCGGGAAGAGACGATACAAAATGCTTGGTATGAGGTACAACCTTTAATACCTGTTGCTATCTCTCAAGTACATTAGAAAACTGTCTTTGCAGTCACGAGGGCTAAACTTTTAGAAAGCTTCTGCTCTGCACAAAGCAAACAATGATAAGAGAGACCTAACTCTCTAGAGCAGCTTCTAAGAAACAAATAAACAACAAACGAAGGAAAAGTAGGCTACAAAACATTTTTGATGTACATAAACAACAAATTATTTATTCTTAATTATTTATTCTTAAAGTAAATAAAGCCATGAAATGCATAGCTGTAACATGTCACAAACATACTGCCTTTGAAGCAGAAGAAATATTTCTCACTATGTCTTCAAAACAATTTTAGAATTCTGTCTGGCAATGAGATTAGTCTTCAAAACAACAACCCTACCTAACTTTAAATTGTTAAATGTCAGAGCTGGGCTTATGTTCACAATGCAGCTAAATGATGAACAGCACCAATTGAATGACCTTTATTGAGTAAACAATTTGTTGCAGTCTCTGGTGAAGCCTTTCCATTGACATGACTTTAGGTTAGATGCATTAAAATAAACACTACTGGTGTCTCGCAGTGAAGGAAACATAAAAATATTACTTCATTTCCTTATCCTCCCTAAAGCCTGTCACTTCATTCTCATGTACCTGCTAAAGAAATGCCCAAGGCTACTTGAAACATTCAGAGATTTCTTTGAAAATTAATCTGCATGGAAGAGAAATTGAGAGCGAGCACAACCTTTTTCCTACTACACTTATGTGGCATACACAGACGATGGAAGAAAATAATTGTAGTTTCTGGATTAGGGGCCAGCTTGTCTCAGGAAATGAGGTGGCAAAGAGCTTTCCTTTCCCACCCAACACCTGAATAGCTTGCAAATGAACAGGGCACAAATGAAGTAACTTTGCTTTCAGGTATCATGACAGTGCTTCCTCAGTGCATCAGGAGGTGAGTTCATTCATATCTAGTAAACAGCATACTCATGTACTCAATTTCAGAAACATCTCCAAATTCCTTCTATTGGCAGTGTGACAATGCTTTTTTTGGAATTGCATTCCAGGATCCATTTCCTGCAGAATGTGCTGAGGAAACGAGACTGTGTCTCTGTCCTCCTCTCCAAGTTACCACAGGGTAACTTGCTAACCTTGAGATGACACTGCAGTATTTGGATCACAGAATCACAGAATCACAGAATATTATGAGTTGGAAGGGACCCACAAGGATCATCTGTT
>WEKX01020638.1:0-12578 GCA_013390025.1 Pitta sordida | reverse complement strand
AAAAAAAAAATTATGATGACATGGCCCTGAGATTAGCTCAGGTGTTCATGGCACCAGGGTTGTGGGTTCAATCCCTTTGTGGGCATTCACTTGGGAGTTGGACTCAATGATCCTTGTGGGTCACTTCCAACTTGGAATATTCTGTGATTCTGTGAATTGAGTCCTATATGTTCTACTAAGATACACGCTAACTTTGCAAGCAAATTTGTGTTTCATAAGAAAGCAGATTAAAGGTGCTTGTGAAGAACTCAAGAACTTTTTGCAAAATTATGAAGAACCACTAGGAACATCAGTGAATGTAATAAAAGATATGAATAAAAAACTGCTTTTCTTTGAAAACAGAAGTAAAATTGCTGCCTATAAAAATCTTTAAAAACGGGATTATTTCAATTGCACAATTCACATCACAAATTTTCTAAAGAAGGTGTAATCCTGTATTAATGCAGCTTCTTTAGCTTGACTGTACAAGGTTTGGTTTGAACCCAAAAACCTCTCTTGGAGTTTTAATATCTCTCTGAATAAGCTTTGAAGAAAAAGGTGAGATTTTGCATAGGAGACTTTGCACCAGTTATTTTAAGCTTTCCAAAATGAGATTTTGCAAGTTTTATATATCAGAGGGTTTTGTGTTTGCAGAAGCCCAGACTTGTGAGTATATCTTTATTTTTTTTCACCACTTTGAGCATATATACTTATAAATACCTTTTAGTGACTAATGATAAACTTGGATAGGAATGTAATGATAAACTTGGATAGGAATGTATTTTCTAGAATGGCAAATTCTGTGTCACTCAAAATTTTTCAGTCTACATTAGATTTCTTTTAATCACTTAATTTCTTTCAAGCGCAATGTTGGGCTAGATTCAAAGACTGGTCTACAGTACCTAGGAAAATTTTTTTTATTCATAGCATCAGGTTACATGAAAGTAACTTCTTTTCAGATCTCAAAATGTTTCATTCTTCTCTTCATGGCTACTGGATCTTGAAAGAGGAGGGTGTTGGAGGGTGTGGCATGGAAGTTAAAAACCACTAAACGAAGGCAGAGGACAGAATGGCATGAAAGAAATACTGTGTAAAAAAATGAGATAAAGGAGGACATGGATGAGAGTGAAGTTTCAGAAAGCTAGAATAATGTTTCTGAGAGACTAAGCAAGTGCAAGGGGCATAGTTGATAGAAGAAGAATTTGCTACATTGCACATTTTCATCAAGACCAAGCCCTGTACTTAGTTGCCCAAGCCCTCAACCTCTCAGGTCTACAGGTTCTATAAAATGTAGCTGGATTGATGACTTCTTTGGGATAGGCCTGGTACCAATCAAAAGACAAGAAAATGAAGAAATTTCTAGGGACCAACACATTATGAAATGTATTTTGAATAATGCAACTACTTTTGCAATGCCAAATTAAATTTATCAGCTAAGTACTGATATGTATGCCAAGTAGCTATAAATAGATATTTTCGTGAGATAACATAACAGTTGTACATCTGATATTATTTATTTTGCTTCTTCTGATGGCAAATACTCCTACATCTTAGTGCCATATTGACTTATGTACAGGAATTTCTACCCAATATAAAATGTCATTATTCCACTGATGTAAATCGAGCCAAGTCTCAGTTTAAGTTCAGTGTTTGGCCAAAATATTTGATAGCTAGTGCCAAGAAGAGTAATAGTAATGCAGTGGAAAAAAAAAAAAGAGTGAGTGATGAGTGATTTTCATTTTACAAAACACTCATCTGATGTCTGGGTGAAAAAGTTATGAAATGATAGATGCAAGCTCCTCTCTTAAGGAGAAGCTCATTTTCTTTTATATATGCTGAACACCAAGTCTTATAACATATGACTGCGTATCTTAATTCAACTGGGAGAAAAATCTTTCAAATGCTCTTTTGTTTTGTTCTATGTCAAGGAATGGCAATGAATTTAATTGTCCAATGAATGAGAACAACAAAATGCTGGCTTGTTTTATAGTACTGAGCACTTCACCATGACAAACAAATTATCGTTCAGTTACTGTGTTTCCCACCCTATATTAAAAGAGATATATTAATTTGATAGAGATATGTTATTTGAACTTATGATTTTGGATGCATTTCAACTTCTATTTTTTCCCAAAGTTTACAGTAAATTGGAATAGAATGCTTGTACAATTTCTCAATACAATGTGCCCTGCATATTCCCGGCTCGCATATCTGTGTATTCAATTAATCGCGGTTGGATTTTCAGTGAGTTGTGAGACCGCGCACGTGCGCAGAATGTCCCAGATCCCAGATTTTGCAGCTGGGAAGCATCAAAGGGCACTTCCTCTGCTTTAATGAGGTGCTACAGTGTGAGCTGCACTCCCAGGATCACCCCTGCAGACCTTTTTAGTGGAGGGTGCGTGGCTACATGTGGGGAGTAGTTGAATATTCATGGATTCAGTATCTTCATGGATTTCGTAACTTGCAAGAGCTGCCCAGACCTGACCCCCAGCAAATTCTGGGGGATCACTGTATCTGGAGAAATTCATAACCAACTGCTACACAAATTATCAAATAGCTTTTTGATACTACAGTGCTACTCCATGTGTGCGGTCTCACAACTCACTGAAAATCCAACCGCGATTAATTGATTACTTGGATATGCGAGCCGCGAATATGTGGGGATCACTGTATTTCTGAATTTTGAACCAAATCCACCTGACATAGGACCTATGAACAATCATTGATTATGCAAGAAGTAACACTCTGCAATGAGTTAAACTGCTACAAGTTGTACCAGCCCTAGAATGAGTACCCAAAGATGAACAGAGATTCATAAAATTATTCCTTGAAGACCGGCAATAAAGAGAAGCCATTACACTGCTGTTTGTTTAAGGAGCAGATGAACCAGCCCATGAACTCTTTCTACTTTCAGGCACAGGTGACTAAGGAGTGAGTTTCTGATGTGTATACCTGTCCTACTGATTTCCTGTGAGTCAGGGATTTGGAGTCACATAAGGATACAGACCTCCATTTCAACCCAGATAAGACCATGCCAGGAGCCCCACTCTGCAGCTGTTTATAACAATGTTCACTACTGAGAAAATGGCTTAACTGAACTGCATGGGATGATTGACACCAAAGAACTGGTTGCTACATTGGTTAAGAAGAATGGCTTGAGGTCCTAAAATAGATTGTCTACGGAGAGCTTTTCTAGCCTTTAATGCAGCAGATAAAAACGCAGATTCCTGATTTGTGTTGATTTTAAAAATTAGTGATTTTCTTATAGACCCAAGTGCCAGCAATTTAAAATAAAATTAAAAATCATAGATTTAGGTATCTTCTTTTTCTTATTTTCAAATTTCAGATTAATTGTATTTTATCATAGTCAAGGACAGTTTGATTTTCAACCCTTTCTAGTTTTACTTAAAGGAATACATACTTTATTTCCATATTTTTAAACTGTGTGGAAAGAAACAGTTCGGCCACTTACAGCAAACTTCTAGCTCTCCAAAGGAAAGTCACTCAACCAACACATTCAGTAACAGGTATTTAACAGAAGGTACAAGGGCGCTATTATACTTCAAATTTTCATAGATTCATAACTCCTCAGAGGACAGGAGTAGTTAAAGTATAGATTGTCTGTAGGGTGTAAAGTGAAACATATGCATAAAATCTTTGGAGACAAAAGGTCAAATTTTACTGAGTTTTAATGTCAGTAAAGAAGAACCCAACCAAATGTGTTAGGCAGCTGTCAACTCCTTAAATAGCATACAACTGTGGATATTGCAAAATTAAAAGCAGATATGTTTAAAGACAAAATCAGATTCTGAAGCTGCACCCTATGAACTGTTCTTTAACCCTCTATATGTTCTAACCTTGAATGATCTTTGTTGGTATTATCTTCAAACAGAAAAGTGAACTTTGAGTGGGACACAGCATATCAAATTTGTAGTGCTTTATATCAGAAGATGTTGAAAGACTCCTGAAGAATGTTTACAACTCTTTTACAGAGACAGCTTCAGTTTGAATACTTTGCTATGAAAGCTGTAGCAATGAATAGCGAGAAAGTTGTGAATGCCAGATATTTACTGGAAGAAAAATTATTATGCTATATAACTTTTAGCACATTTTAAAATTACTGTTCTCCATGTACTGACCCCTGTGTTTAGCTATGATAGCTGTGATATTTCACTACACAGTATTTTAGTTGAAAGTAACAGTCTAATTTAATACTTTAAATAGTACTTACTAAGTACAAAAAGGACCACTATATTATATATGTCCCCTTGATATATGGTAATCAAGTGTCTTAATAAAGTACCTTTTTAATTAAAGAAAGAGAAATATCAACTCTAAAATACTTTAAAACTCTGAATCCTTGCCAATAATAGTGTAAACTAGACGGACTGGCAGCCATTTGATTGCAGAGCCTTGAGTTTTCTTAAAGTAATTTGATTTAAGGAGAGAGCTTCAATACACCGGAGAGAGAAACAAAACCCTTTTCATGCCTTTTTAGTAAAGCAAATGCTGTTAATGTGAAGTTTGTTCAGCATCCCTATGGAATTACAACAGTGAGGCCTTGACCCTCGACTGGGATATGATAGCTCAGATCTCTGCAACCATGAAGAATCCTTTTCAAGTCATTGGTGTACACCTGAGTGCTTTTCTATCACAGTTTATCATCTGTTCTCTTTGTTTTAGAAGATCACAAGTATGTATCTAACTGGATAAAACTTAATACAATTCACAAAAATAGGGCAGGCTAAAGAAAAGATTGATATCACGCAATTTAAAAAATAAGGTCAGTGTCAAACAGTTTTTAATCTTTCAAGCAATAATGAAATGAAAAACAATTCTGTGCTTGATTTTAGGTTCACCATTCATACACTGCTTTTTCTCCTCACAGAGAGAGAAAAGTGACCATTCTTATAATAATCTCTCTTCATCATGATAAATAGCCGATTGCACCTGCAGGCAGATGAAATCTAACAGCTGTAACAAAGATCAGAAATTGCATCTCTCTCCTCTTTGAAGGAAGACATGCAGAGCACTTCACTATTTGCCTACAAAAATGGTTTATTTTGGCTTCACTGTGCTCTGGCAGTTCAGATAGTTGTCTTCTTTATCTACACTTGTCTTTTATGTCCTTATGAAAATGTTCTTCAATAAGTTTAAATAATATGTACTCAGAAGTAAGCTACAATACCTAAGCTTAGAGAAACATTGAATTACCTTAGTTTAAAACCATAGCTTGTAAAAAAGAGTGTAATTTTTTGCAAAGGGGAGATGGAGAGTCAACAGCTTCCCCATCTGCAAAGGAGCATTTAGGAAATCCCTGGCCTTATGTTTGTTGTGTTACATTCAACACTAAGAAAAGAAACTATGGATTTTTCAGATCCTCATCCTCAGACATATCAATATGTTTGAGAAGTCAGGCTCTAATAGCGAAAACATTATGTTATTTGTCCCATTTTGTGAAGAACCGTGCGCACAGAGAAGAAAAATTGTGCTTTTATCCTGCAAATTTAATCAAGTCAACGTATTAGAAAACGGATGTAAATGAAGACCAAGAAGAGAGGACAAGGATTCAGTGGGATGGTTTAGGTCAATCAAATAGCCTTTTTTGTTAGTGCACCAGCACTTTAACCAGCCTTGCAATTCTCTGAATGATGCCTAAGCAAAGATAGATATAAGGAGAATAATGGGGCAGCTATGCAGATGTTAAGGCTGACATATGCCCAAAGTGTCAGGGAAGCATAAATTGTGTTACTGTTACTGTTAAAATGTGTTTCTGTTTACTTACTTGCATATTCATTTAGTAAACATAAAATGTGTTCAGCACTGGCAGATCACCATGTCAGTAAGAATTGTTAGGTAACATGCGTGTGCACATTCTGAAAATGCATACCAGCTCTGTCTGATTTCTTTCAACAAGAGAGGCAGCCAGTGGAAGGATGCAGAGAGACAGCTGTTGTAACAGGAACCTGGCAAACTAGTTTATCAGCAGCTTTCTGAATATGTGTGAGCAGAGATCAGGAGCAATAGAATGGAGGTTACAGTATTATGAGGTTATGAGATCCAGATTCTGTGATTAGGCGGCATGCACAGAATCTTTGAGGCAGAGTGGAACTTTCTAACTTGACAGAGATTTACATTTAATGAGGATATGAGAATTTTAGAGGGAAGTCTAACTCAAAAGTAGTGATCAGCTGCTGTATATGAATACTGATGAGAGATTTGGTGATTGGTAAAGGAAACAGAAGGGAGAGATAAAAAGAAAATGTAAGAATGCCTTAGTTTTATTAATGTTGATGAACCTGTGAGGCAGAAGGAGACAGCTGAGTCATTCAGTTGAACTCAAATTAGTGAATGTTACTGAGTGAGGAGATTGTTGCCCAATGTATTCTTAAACTGTCTCCAGTGTTGCAGGTTCTGCAACTTATCTGCGTGGCATTTTTTACTAATTCACTACCTTTATCACTAAAATGGTTTCTAATGCCTAACCTGAATTGGTTTTGCGCCATATTGAGTATCTCCTTCAGCAATTTTAAAAAATATTAGTGCTGCATTATCTACCTTTCATTCTTCTCATGCAAAAATAATGTCGTCCCTTCAGTTAATACATCTATTGCTGATGGAGGTAGGATTTTGTGCAGGGTATACTTTGGTTTGGTTCTTAAGTTACTGAGATTCACTTTCAGTGTGTAGGCACATTTCTTTCTGTTTCCTTTTGAGGACTGAGAACACTGTCATTTCATGAAGGATCATAAAATCAAGGAAAAGCTTGGATGGAAATTTTTTTATATCCCCCTGGTTCAAACCCCAGTTCAAAACAACAGCAATCTAGATCAACTTCCTAGCAGCCTTGCAGCCTCTTCAAGCAACCTTTTTTAGTATTTGACTGCTTTCATGGGGACCATTTTTTTCTCTATATCCTCCTATGAAGTTATTGAGGACCAAGGTGCTTTCTACTTCAGTCACCTGCAGCAGTTGCTTCCTATTATTAGAAACAAATATCAAGGAATATTTGTTCATATTTCTTTTTGACTAATGCATTCCAAGAGCTGACTAGATGAAACATGTTCGTTTCCCAAGAGATACCTGAAAAACTAACATCCCTCCTTCCTACCACTCAATCTGTTTGCAGAAGACCTGCAGAAATCTTGATTTATCTGATTTTAATGATTTGGTTTCATGAGTGACCTTTCCAGAAGAGATCCACTTTTTTTTCCTGTTCATTTTAATACTTTCAGTGGGTTCATCTACATTCCAGGCTTCAGAGAAAATCCTTCATGTGCAAGCTAACATCACCTTCTGTCTTTTTGCTCTTCTATCTTCCTGAAAAAGCTAAATTAAATGAGGGGCAACTGAATGAATTATACAATTAGATCTCTTATTTCACAGCTCTGATCACGTGCTGATTTCTACCACCTCTTGGGTTTTTTCGTCAGTATGCAGACACCTAACTTGATCAGTGATTTGCAACATTTCTTCCTGTTTTCCTTCTCGTTTCATCTCAGCCACTTGCTCTGACAGTATTTCTTTTGCCCATAATGTCGGATAACTTTTAGTAAAACTGGTTTACGATACGATTTTTGAAATACCAAAGCATGAAAGAAAGCAAGACATTTCTCACAACAGTGTGTAGAAAATTGTTTCCATAGAGTGTGTTTTCTTCTGTAATGATCTGTAAAGGTCGCTAGTGTTTAACACAAGTCTAAAGTTAAGAAAGATTACAAAAGAAGTTGTTTAAGTGTAAGTGCATTGAAAGCCATGGTGAGAATTGATCTCTTATGTTCTGCAAGGATAATCATAAAGAATAGAGCACTTTAAAGCATTTATTATTCTACGAAGTACACTCAGAATTTTAAATGAAAGGCTATAATCCTGTGAGATTGCAACATACAGCATGGATAAATTGAATTTATATATAGTTATTTCCAAACATAACATAAGCAATAAAACAGCTAATATACACTGTGCAATAAGAATTGCAATAGCATTTTTATTATATAGTTAAGGGCAAACCATACCAAAGGAAGGAGAATAGCATAATTCTTAAGTTTAAATTGTGTCTATCCGTTGGGAAAGTAGTCTAAACCAAAAAAAAATACTTTAGAAAGTATTTTAGTTTATGAATGCTAAATGTGAAAGTCAACTGTGGCCTCGACTTTTGTTTAGTAGTGTAATGTGTATATTGTTGGCTCTGATATGCAGGCTTTGTATGCAGAAAATATAATTATAGAAAAACAGAACTTGAGTATTGAAGGTTAATAACCTTAGTATATTCAATTTCATGCTATCCACAAGACAATTGCATTGAGTTGGTTATAAGGCTATTTCTAATAGCTGCTGGACAGTTTCCATTTGAGAGAACTCTTCTAGTAATTACAGAGCTTGAGAAGCCTAAACAACGTGAAGAAATGTAACCCATTTTATCCAATTGAGGTGTTGTCTGGGCTCACTGTTGATGAAATCATCTGACTCCTGCTTGTCACAGTTAGGTGAGGTTTGTCTGGAAACAAATCCCTGTAGATGCAGTGCACAGGGTACTGAGATGTGTCTCCTGTCATTGAAGCCCAGCAGGAGCAGAAATATTGGACAATCTGGATAAGTCTACTTCAGGCTTTGTTCTTATCTTGACTAAGGAACTCTGGACAAAGGATCCAGTACAGCATGAAGGATCTGCTTTCTGACTCACCTTGGCTTCTGCAAAGAAAGTACTCTCCAGAAAAGAATTCAGGTTAACCTTCAGTTTCCCTTCAATTCAAAGCTAATAACAGTATTATAGATAAATAATATCCTTGTAGCTAATGTTATTGAGTATATTACATCTTCATCCAGGAACCTTGGTTATTAGTAATGATACTAATTGGACAGCTCAGGCAACTGTCCAAAAACTGCCAAGAATAACTCCATCCCTCTCACTCCCTTTGACCTTCACATTCTAAGTGCTTCTCCTGATCGTCTTCTACTGAGTTTGACTATCCTGTATTCCTCTACAGGATAACTTATATATGTGATATACATACCTAATTAGGCTTCACAGGGGAAAACATTTTCTTCTTGTCATAGTTTAATTAAGAAAGACAACTTATTCTCCTTTGACTGCAGTAGTCTTTTTTATTTCTAGCTTCTTATTTGACTTCCTAGAAATATTTTATTATCTGTTTTAGAGTAGTCATTAATCTTTCTTTCAGGTACCAATTAATCACAGATATATGAGTCTTCTGATTTAGGTGATTTAGGTGGTGGTCTGCTGTCTAGCTCTTCAGAATGTCTTGGAAAGAGCATTACTCCTTTACTGCCAATCCTTCAGGCTCTCTGATGTTATTTCCACAATCTTAGTGATGAACAGAATTCTGCATCGGTAAATAAGCATTTTTGGAAGAATTCAGTGGATTACTGGAATCAAAGCTTAATACAATCCTATAATATTTCCTATGAAGAAATTGTCCATTTCTTTCGATGTGTTCAATACATGCATAATATTCTTTTTGTCATATCTTACATATCTGTTTTGATCTGACATCCTGGTTGCTCATTTATAATTTAACTAACAGTAAATGTTAATGGATACCAAAAAATATCATATTTGTTCTGTACGTAGTATGCTATTACTTTATTTGTGGGCAGAAAATCTCCTTTTAGGTATCCATTACATATTTTTCCATCCATGTATTTATAGATATGGATATGTAATTCAAATGTTTCAGAGAAAAAGCAAAAGGATTAGAAGTTTACTGTGATGATGTACCTATGTTATAAAAAGAGAAGTTTATTGACTTTTGGCAAGCATTTACTTGTCTTCTGTCATTCCAGTATATTCTTAGGTAATAACTGATGGAATTAAGGCAATATCAAGTTTGCACCACTGCTTGGCTTTTTGGAGTGTTTTATATCTTGGCCTCACTTCCATTCTCCCTCTTTCCTCCCTCTGCTTTCCAGTTCAGGAGATATTTTGTCTTTGTGACCTAAGACAGTACATTTTTGAAAGGTTGTATCTATAAGTCAGTAGCTTGGAAGGATTCAGTTCATCACATAACTATCCATCTATCACATGCGTATTAATATATTGTCACCCCTTTATGTTTCCTGTGAGCAAGGGAACAAATTGCTCCTAGTTGCAGAGTTATATTGATGGAAGACAGGGGAGAGTTTTCCCTGTTTCTGTAAACTCTCAGGAAACAATTTGTGCAGTCATTTCAGTTTTACTGCAAAATGAGTCATTTGATATACAGTGCTTCACTCCTTTTGTAGATTACTATAATTGGATAGAATTAAGGGGCTGTAACTGTGTTGACTTGGGAAGTTGCATTGCCAGTGGCATTGACCCCATGACTGACAGTGATCCACAGCTACTGTATGCTCAATTCTTTCCAGCCAATTTTCTTTATAAAATCAGTTATTACATTTAGTCCTCAGTTTAATTCCAGTCTTTCCAAGGACCATTTTTAAAATGACAATGACTGTTTACAGACCGAATCCTGTGTTCTAGTTTCTGGTAAAACTACAGGCTTGCTTTAATTGTCTCATGGAATAGCACTTTCCACTTACACAGCAGTTGTGTTTTGGCATCTGCACCTTTACAAATGCAGTGGATATAAGGCTTCATTTTTCAGTAGTTGTGGCAAACCATCAACAGATTTTGACTTAATGATGGGTAGTGCCATCAACATCTTAGGTTCTTCATTAGTTACCAGACTGCAGCAACAATGCAGAGGCAGAATTTAGAGCTTAATGAGAACAATGAAATTAAAAAAGATAATTAATTAAAGTGGAAAAAACCCTCTTGTGATATGGTGGGGTCTCATTTAGGGATGAGGTTTAGAAATTAGGCGTGATATGGATTTTTAAGGAGTTTTTTTAGGACCTAGAGAGCTATAATTTCTCCTTAAAACGCATAGAGATAGGGTGAAATTTCGGATTGAAATATAACCAGAATACCAGACAAAATATATAGAGAAAGGAGAGAGATAACATGGAACACGAGACACTGGTGTCTCACAAGGGAAAAAAACAGGGTTGTGGCTAGTAAGACTTAGAACAAAAACAAATTTTGATCTAGCAGTTCTTGATAAGTGTAATTTCATAATGTAATGCCTATTATGATGAATATTCATAAAGTAGTCATACATATGTATAGCTTAGGTACATTTAAGGGGTTGGAAACTTGGGGAAATGAGGAGGAGAACTGTGAAAATCCTACCTTATTCTCGAGTGGGGAAATAAACCTTTCGACTGCTTACAAGCTACAAGAAAATTATTTTTTGAGTCTGCAAAACAGGTCAATACCATTTCACAGTTCTTGGATTTCTTACTAGCATGGAAAAATTAATCTTCTACATCATTTTGGTATATGTTATATTTCTAGGCATACTGCTGTATGCCCTTTGAAATATTGCGAGTGTAATGTGTGCTTTATTTCTGCAATTATGTTCATCACTATTTTGTTTCTTGGAGGAAGGCAGACACAAAAGTAATTTCCCAGACTTTTGCAACTTTATAATTTTAACATTTTGGGATTTGAAACTCAGATCTCTCATAAGAGAAACAGAAAAGGAAAATTTCTTTCATACTTTCCCATGATGAGTGCTCTAAGACAGATTTCATTATTGAAAACTAAAACTGAAATTATTTTCATGTAGTCTGAATAAACAAGCTATTATTTTAAGCAAAAATATATTTTAGAAGACAGTGCAACTTTTAAGTGAGTGCAGACAAATTCAGTAAAGCAAATTCTGAACATGTCTTTGACAGTTGAGATGAGAAAAATGACCATGCATGTTTCACATGTGCATATATAGCAATATAGTTGTCTAGATATGGCTTTAACTATGGCTTAAGTATTACATTGAAAATTTAAGATATTAACATGAACTACAATTTAAATTCAGAATTTGTATTATATTCATTATATATTTTATAGCTGCAGTAATTCAATTTCAGCATGAATTAAATCTATGAATTTTCTGATGATCTTTAGATGAGTCTTTGCAGTTCTCCCAGTTTATGGAAATCAATGACAAACCATGGGATGAAATGTAAAATGCTTTTTATCTTCTCACCTGTATGTAGACGTTAGGCAGGACAACAATAGGTGATACGGTTATACCCCATCATTTGCGAGGAACGGGTCATGCCAGGGGCCTCGCAGAACGCCAAAGTCACAAAGTCATTAATATGCATGCAGGCCATGCCCACTGCTCCACACCCCCGGCACTCCGGGACACTGCAGAGAACTTTCCGCTCCTTCGCACGGGCTCTCTCAGAAGAGGGAAGCAAAGGGAACTGTTTCTGAACAGCTGCTGCGACCGCATATGCTTGCAGCCCAAACCCTGCGCCACTGCTCCCCCCCAGTACGCACCTCCAGCCCCAGTGCTAGCGCCGGCCCAGCCCCATGCCAGCCCCAGGGGCCCGGTGCCAGGCCACACTTACTCGCCCTGCCTCCGTGGCGGGGAAGGGGTGTCCCTGATCTCTGGTCAGCATTCGTGGAGCCTGGAAAAAACTTAACTTTGCAACACTGTGACACCCCCTGCCGTTTATGGTGGGGAGGGTGCGTCGGTATCTGAGTTTCTTTCCCATTAACGTCCACCGGTCCTGGCAGAGGCAGCGCT
>WEKX01020637.1:19643-38601 GCA_013390025.1 Pitta sordida | reverse complement strand
GGGAGGTTGCAGCCAGATGGGTGTAGACCTCTTCTTCCAGGCTGACGACACCAGAACGAGAGAGCACGGCCTCAAGCTACGCCAGGGGAGGTTTAATCTTAACGTTAGGAAGCGGTTTTTCACAGAGAGAGTAATTGCATATTGGAATGGGCTGCCCAGGGAGGTGGTGGAGTCACCATCCCTGGAGGTGTTTAAGAGAAGACTGGACGAGGAGCTTAGTGACATGGTCTAGCTGGGGGGTGTAGGGCTGGATGATCCTGGGCCCCTTCCGGCTCGGAGTGGCCTGCTAGACTGTGAGGGATCTAGGTTGGTGTTACGCTCTGGGATGTGCTCTCGGTCTCTGTACGGGTGTTAGGTGGTGAGTTGGACTAGATGATCCTTGTGGGTCCCTTCCAACTCATAATATTCTGTGATTCTGTGATTCTGTGATAAACTTGTACAAATCAAGATGGAAGTATGAGGCAAAAATTGACTTAAGGTCTGGTTGTATGGGTACATAGTACTATCAGTTAGAGATGCTGAAGTTTGCCTGTGAGTTGAGGTTAGCCATTAAAGTCCTGACTTAATAATAGCTCTCACACCCATTATGGAATATTCAAATGTTCTGCAAACACTGGTATAGACATTTAGAACAAATAGTGCTTTTCTTCAAAGTTTAGTTACTATTCCATATAGGCTCTTTGCCAGGATGACTTATGTACTGCAACCTTGTGGTTCTGCTTTAAACATCACGAAAATGTACATCTGCACTGGATTTTTTTCTTTCCTTTGTTTCTAAAATGCTGAGTTCTGCTGAAAAATATTGGATGGAAATCAAATATGAGAAGCTTAGCCAACTTTAGTGAAATGATATCAGTTATTTGATCCCTCAATGAAACAAGTATAGAGGACTGATTGATTTATAGAGCAATTTTTCGTGCCATTACCTAACTTGATTGCGTACAAATAGTTTTCTGTATTCACAACCATCATGTCCCTCCATATTTTTAGTATGTACATTTCAAAAACTTATGTCTTTTTATACAGCATTGAAAGATCTGAAATTTTTCAGCTAAATAGTGTTGATGTCATGTGAAGCTTGAACTTTTATACATTGTAACACTTCTTTCTAAGGATGACAGATAAATAGATTCCTTTTCCCTGCTGTGATTAATATCTGTTTGGAACAGAGGGAAATTTCAATGCCTAGTTTAAGTATGTTGTGATATGATATCCCCGCTTACTCACAAAAGAGTTGTCTTCTTTTAAATAGACTGTCATTCTGACCAGACAATTATTTAATCTCTATCCATAAACACGGTAAACTACAACTCCAAGAAGGTATTGGTTTAAATGACATTTCACTTGGTTCTTCCTGATTCCTTCACCCCTGGTTTTAGGTCTACATCTTGAAAAGAAATACCACCTTTCACTGGGATTCACTGAAATATTTTTTCCCTGAGGAAGCATTGTGGAATTATGACTGTGAGACTGTCAGTTACATAACTGTCAGGCATTCAGGATCTCATGTACAGCCTGCAAAACGTGTACGTCTGGCTCCTGAATCACATTTCTGAATCTAGATTCTTATCAGGAACACTTGTTCATCCACTTTCTCTGCAACTAGCTCTGGTGTTTTTGGGTGAGGATACACACCTTGCTCTTCATGTAGAAGAAACCTGTGCTCAGAGGCTGAGTGGTGGCAAATTCTTATCACTCAAACTCCTCCTTGTTCCATTACTCAGGTGACCATCAAACATTTTTTTTATATGTAACCTAAGCATTAGTGCAGGAAAAAAGAATTCTCAGGGGTCAGAACCATCTCCATAAGTAAAATTTTTGGATGCTCAAAAGTTTTAATTCTGTTTGGAATTCATAGAGCTTGTTTTCTTGGGAGTACTATAACAAAATACAAAAAAGCTTTTTGAGGGGAAAATCTGTTATGTGCTGCTATGCATGACTGAATATAAAATTTCTGCCCTCAAGAAATTATTTTCAAGCCATTTAATTATGACACATCTTGCAATTTTGGTAGAGGGTTTCTAATGCAGACAGATGTTTGATGGATTTTCATGTATTTTTCCATTTTCTGTATTCTGATAAATCCAATTTGGCAAAAGAATCCTCTACACTGTCTGATTTCCTCTCTGTGGGGACCTAAGTGTAGTTGATACTGTGCTTCAATACAATTACAGTCAGGCTGTTTTCAGCCTCGGATCTTATATAGCAAGCAAGTGAAGGAAATATTTAAATGAGGGAGATGAAGCCTACGTTCACATAATATTCAGATAAAACAGGCCAGATTAATTTCTGATATAATTACGTGGATATTACATTGGATACATCTCTAATTCAGAAATCAGTCTGCTAAGTATTATTCCCAGTTGAGCTAAACCAGAAATTAACCAGTGTTACAAAATGCTCAAGTAAACATAATCTGATTTGCATATTATGGAACAGTGAACTACCTGTTTCTGATCTTAGACCAGTCTAGACATCAAGAAAAGTGGGTGCTAAGCATGGCAGGGCTGGAACACCAGGTGCAAATGAGACAGTAAACCAACACATTTACCTATCTAAACATGCCACCTACATAGTGTATTTCCTGTTAGCAAGTTCCTTTTGACATAAGTGAATCCATGAGAAGACCTGATCTTCCAGCTTCTGGATGCTCAGGAGTGTCCTCCAAGACTTCATGATTTATGGAGCCAACTCAGAGCCCCACAGGGGCACATCTGCGGTAATTGCTGTAATAAAACTAAATGCACAAAGCAACAACTTTGACACAACAACCAGAAGTAGGTTTACAAGAAAGCATTTCAAAGTCCTCTTCACAGAGAGAAGCTAGAACAGTTGTACACTCTGCTCCACAAGGACAGAGATACCTGGCTGTGTGTGCCACAGAACCTCTTTCAACATAAGCTTAATGATCTCTTTGGCATCTTTCAAAGTAAAATTCTGCTGCCAGTTTTACCCTTGGTAAAAGCCAAGAAAAATGTGTTATCTGCAGAGGAGAAAGTCTCTCAGAGGCCACACCTGGCAACGGGGACAACCAGGAGGATTTCCTTAGAGCACTGTTTTGAAGAGTTTCCAGGGACAAGAATTTGCTATGAGTGATTATCAGCAAACAAAGGAGTTCCTAGCTGAAAACAGTCCAGCAATTTCCAAGTGTATCTTCCCATTGCCTTGAAGGCAGTGCTCTCAACTTCTCAGAAAAAGGTCTTCAGTGTGACTATTCTGGCAAACAAATCTGCTTCTGTTGAACTGGACTTCTTTTGAATGTAAACATAGTCAAAGGTACCAGGTCATGTTTCAGACTGTCTGGAGTCTCCCAGCAGTGTGTATTTGCTAGACCTTAACAGCATCTACCTGAAAGCTGATTTATATGGGGGAGTCTTTAAGATTCAAAAGTTAGTAGTGTGGTGTTATGAACTTGGTGACTTCAGAGAAAGCATTTTCTACACTTGAGTGAAACAGAGGAATGAAGTGTCCCAAGGCAGATCTGAGATCTGGGGACAAGAAGCCAGACTTTAAAGATGAAGATTGAAACTAGTGTGGAAATCTTGGAAAGACAGTATGGTTTTCAAGTGCTCACATATCATCACCCGAACATTCTCTTAATACAAAAGAAATCCCTGGCAATGTGTTGCAGCTTTAAGGACAAGAAGAGTGAAAGCATCAGGGACTATAAATTGAACCAGAGAGCTTTAAGAAATCTATGTAATAAAAATTACTATAATCAATCTTGGAAGAAATAAATGTCTCACAATAGGATGTCTGCTTTGGTAGTATCAGTTTCTAAATAGGGATGCGACTCCTGAGATTTAATGAATGAATGCACTGTCTATTGCCTTAGAAACCAAGCAGTTGCAGAACTGACTGAAATAGTAAGTCTTAATAAATGTGAGTAAGAGATTATCAGTAGGAATTCTGCAGAGACATGATTAAAATTGCTTATTTTCCAAAAGGTAACAACTCAACATTTCCATACCTGAGAGTGAGAAGACAGTCAAAAGACTCAAGTGAAAAACAAGGTTGCTTATGCTTCTCAGTGGTTCTTGAAAACAGGATAACATTTAAAAAGGGTAATAATGGTCACAGAAACAGATTTCAGGCATCAGTAAATAGGTTCATAGTGCCTGATAAGAGTTTACTGAAATAGTGGTAAATGGCATCAAGATTTTGAAATTCTAAATGTTTCAAGATAGGGCTTTTAATTCCTGTTGACTCTTCCACAATACTGCAGTAAACCCTCAGTACTTTGCAGTTCTCATCTTGTGAGTTCACATCACTGTGAGGTTTTTTTCTGCGAAGATTCTCCTATGTTTTGCAGTGTATTTGTGACTGCGCATGTGCAGACAGACACATGAAGATAGACAGTCATGAATATAAAAACGAGGCTGCCCATTGCACCACTCCCCTCATCCCTCCAGTGCTGTGTTGGCCCCACCCCACTCGCTGTAGCACAAAGGGACTGGAAGCTCCTGGGGCCTGTGGGGACTCCATGCCAGGAAAACAACCACTTCCCTTCACCCATCACCCATGCGTGTCGGCACTGGGGTGAGCCCGCCTAGCCCATGGGACACAGGTCAGGACAGCGGGGCAGGTGGGTCCCCAATGTGCCAATACACAAGCTGGGACAGTGGGGCAGGCAGGTCCCCTGGTGCCAGGGGAGCAGGGCAGATGGGCTCATCCCAGTGCAGGCACACGTGGGCAACAGGTGAAGGGAAGTGTTGATTTCCTGGCATGGCATCCCTGTGGGTGCTGGGAGTCACCTGTCCCTTTGCACTGCGGCAAGAGGGGTGGGGCCGACAAAGTGTCGAGCACTCTGGGGTTGAGGGGGGTGGTGCGGGGCAGCCCAGGGCTTAATTACATATTAATGAGCTGCTTATCTTCATGGAACGAGGGCTTCGTGGAAGCCTTGGAGACCCGAATCCCTAAGAAACTTGAGGGTTGACTGTATTATGATGCTGTCTGCAGGGACAGGGCAGATCAGACAACTAAATAAGACTTTTAGTATGTCAGGCATGAAAATACATCTTTGCCCTTCAGGTTTTTGCAAGTTTTATTTTTCAAAAATTATTCCTTTTCTTCTGAGGAACCAGCAATCACCTCTCAAGCCATTTGAGCTGAAATGCAGTCTCATGTGTATTGACACTTCTATTGCAAGTTAAGATGTTTCATTGATGTTCACATCCACAACCTATTGATTGTTTCTCAGGGTACTTTCTGACATCAAAATCTTCGTTTCACCTCCTGTGTCCTAGCATTTTTTCTTGAATCTATCAAATATACTAATAGCAGTAAATTTTTGCAATTTTTCTTTCAAATGTATATTTTGCTTCAAAGGCATTTTTGAAAGATACACAATACATTTTATTTTAGCCAAATAATATGTTCTTTAAAAAACCCCAACAAATCAAAACAAACTCTTTCTTTATAGCTTTTCTTGCAATGATTATTCTTTTGTTTTTCATTGAATAATGTTGCAATTAAGTCCCAAGTCAAAAATCAAGTCCCTACCACTACACTTCAAACTGCTGTATAAGCCACTTTGAGTTCACAAGTTCAAAAGTCCTCCGAGTTGGAAGGGACCCACAGGATCATCTAAGTATTCTGTGATTCTGTGATTCTGTGATCTAGTCCAACTCCCAAACAGCCTCCCACCAACTACACCATGTCACTAAACTCATCATCGAGTCTTCTCTTAAACACCTCCAGGGATGGTGACTCCACCACCTCCCTGGGCAGTCCATTCCAATGAGAGATCACTCTCTCTGTGAAAAACCACTTCCTAACATTAAGATTAAACCTCCCTTGGNTGCATGGGGTTGTTATGTCCAAAGTGAAGAACCTGGCACTTAATCTTGTTAAATCTCATACTGTTAGAGTCTGCCCATTCCTGCAGTCTGTCAAGGTCCCTCTGAAGGGCCCTCCTACCCTCTGGCAGATCAACATTTGCCCCCAGCTTGGTATCATCCACAAAGTTGCTGATGATGGATTCAATTCCCTCATCCATATTGTCAATAAAGGTATTGAACAGTGCCGGGCCTAACACTGACCCCTGTGGGACTCCACTAATGACAGGTTGCCAGCTGGGTGTGGCATGATTCACCAACACTCTGAGCTCATCCATCCAACCAATTCCCAACCCAACATAAAATGCTTTTGTCCAGTCCATGCTCTATGAGTTGTCACAGTTTGAAAAATTACAACGTGAACTGAAATTTTTGATGCTCTTAAGGCCATTTCTTATGTACGATGCTATAGATTATCTGTTTCACAGGTAGTTTTTGCTGGTTTCCCACCTTCCTGGTTTTGTTTTGGTTTTTTTTTAGTATTTCTTCAAAGGGCTTCCACTGTTCCATCTCAAATGTGTCTACATTTTATCAATAGACATCGCTTTTCTAGTGTTCTCTTTCAGATTCCCAAAATCTTCAGTTCCAGAGTTTAGGTTCTTCAAGATAAATTCCTGGCCATAGTTAAAATTAGGAGTATATTAGAGATGAGATAATTGTTTTTTTAACCAGATCTCTTATAGAGTTTATCTTTCCTAATCAATTTCAGACACAGGAACTCATTGGATGGATGTAATCTCTTTATTTTCAAGCCAGTCACATTTTGACCTGTTTCAGAAGCTCTCAAGTTTCTGACATTTCCTCCTGAACATTTCAAGATGTCCATGAATCTGAAGTCACTCCCTGTAAATGCTACAACCTGACCAGCAGACAGAGGAGCATGCAAGGTCCCTGGTTGTTACTGTCTATTCCTAAGGACAAACCTACATAATACTCATGATTTTTTAAGATTGCGTCTTATTGGATTATCTGCTTCTCCAGATATGACTTCAAATCTTTCTTATCAGTACAATTATACAGATTTTTGACTCTTTGTTGAACAGGCCTCCATCTTCTTGCTTCCTCTGGCCATTATCATGTTATGGGTACTTTGTACACTAATGACAGAAGCATATCCTTTTTTTTCTATACAGTGATCCTCTGCATAGTCGCGTTTCGTAATTTGCAGGATCCGATTAGTCGCTGCTCATTTTCCAGCTAGTTGTGGGACCGGGCGCATGCGCAGAACATACCGCGAACCCAGTCTACTCAGGATTATGTAAATTGGTCCCAGCTGGCAGCCACCGTGGCATGGCCGGGATGCATTTAGTGCAAATGTGTTTTTGCACGGCTGGATTTGTCCTCCACCGGGCTACAAGACGGGGTGATGGGGCTGTCATTGTGTTTGTCTGTATGTGAGAGCAGGGGGGCACCTTCCCCCTCCACTCCTGCGGTGCTCTTTGTGTGCCCACAGTCAGGCTGGTCCTGGATGTGGCCCCGTGCCGGCAGCGGATGTGGCTGGCGCAGGGAGGCCGCCCCGTGGTGGCACTGCCATAGCCCCGATCTGAAACAGTTTTTGGGGCTGCGCCTCTGACCCTTTGCCGGTGCTGGCTCGGAAAGTGCAGTCACCACACCCCTCCTCCTCTGTGCCCACAGTCAGGCAGGTCCCATGGCCGGGGGCCTGGCAGAGCCCAGGGGCCACGCCCGCTTCTCGCCCGCCCTGGCGCTTGTCCACTCCGCTTGCCCTGCTGCCAAATGCAGCAGCCGCCCGCCTCCCTCGCCAGAGCACAGCCATGTCGGGCAACCCGCAGGCAACTGAGACAAGCCCTGCTCTCAGGACCATCCTCCAGACCTTATTAGGGGAATGGGGAGTGGTTATGGGCATGGTGTACTTGACTATGTAGTGGGTTCACTATCTTTGTGGATTCCACGACTCGCGTGAAGCGTGCCAGACACAACAGCCTGCGAGTAACAGGGGATCACTGTAAAGGATTTATGATCTATATATGGAAGATTAAAAGGATTTACTTTTATCATATAATATTCAAGGATGTACATTCATGATAATATATGTATTAATTCATAATGTATTATCAAGTATGATATCAGTACTTGATAATAAAAGACTGGCTTTGATTTTGTTAGCACAATACCGACAGTTCAAAAAAACACTCAAGGCATCTGATTACTAATTAGACATTTGGTTCCATTTATCTTAGACATTTTCCCAGTCAAGTGTCAAATGTATATAAACATCTTTTTTCCCAGAAACACTTCTGCCAACTCAAAGGAGATCTGAATAGTGTTCCTTGTTACAAGGCATATAACTATTCCCAAATAATCTGCTCTCACTAACTGTTTTTTCATTGCTTTTTTGTTCTATTTATTCCACTATTACTGCACCTCATTTTTCATCTGTCTAATAATCCTGTGGGACAGATCCTGATTATACTCCTATTACATACAGACTGCAAATTTAAGATGCAAAAAGGAATTTCTGGGGATGTGGAAAGCCTGGTATTGCAAATGACAATTTACGAGTGTGTGAGGCTTTGTTCAATTCACTTAGTTAAACTAAAAGGAAGGAGAGTATAGAAAAACGAACTACAGGATGCAGCAGGGGGTAAAGATATGAAGCAAAATAAAACAAAAAAACCCAAAACCCTGCTCAGAAGCATAAAGGTAGTTCCTGAAAACATTGACTGTACTGGTGCTTCTGTCTATGCTATTTGAAGCAGCAAATTTAGTCCTATGTAGCTGATGTTAATAACAACTATAATGGTAATAGTTGCACAGAAAACTTAAGATTAAATACAAAATTTGAATGCACATATTAGACTGACGAGTACATGATAAATCATCTCTCAACATAAACACTTGATTTGCTGGCAGATGTATTTACTTACAACTATATATGTTAAGGATATGTTTGAACATGCTTGATTCAAAAGGTTTTCAGATTTTGTGATATAGCTTGGGCTCCAAAATGAATTTGACAGTAAACATGAGATAGTCAATTGTGATGTTAAGGTCAAAATTCCCAGTAACTTTAGTAGATGAGATAGTGTTGCTTTTCCCAAGTTCCAGACAAGGGAGACCTCTGCATGGAACCTGTAGGTCAAGGGGCATTTTGTCCTGTGAATTTTGATGGGAACAGAAAATACATATATATATATTATATGTCTTGCTACTGAGGCTAGAACAGCAGCAGAGTTCTTGTCAGAGGAAACATATGGAAACATATTGAATATATGGTCTTCTGTCTTCCTTTCCATAGGCTTTGCTTGGGAAGTTTCAGGAGGACTTTTCTTGGACTGAATCCTTTATACCTTCACAAGTAATTTATGGCTTAAAATGTCTCTGAGTTTAAATTCTGCTTCTCCCTACACAATGAAAGATTTTCATTTTGATACAGTTATAAATTTTAGATTGATTTATTGTTCAA
Source organism: Pitta sordida (assembly GCA_013390025.1). NCBI lineage: Eukaryota > Metazoa > Chordata > Aves > Passeriformes > Pittidae > Pitta > Pitta sordida. Next base: position 29,340 of record WEKX01020637.1, on the reverse strand, counting down.
ATTATACTTCATAACTTTCTCTACAAAGATTACAGATGAATGGAACTATTTCCAAATGACTACATTACATAAATTGTGTTCTGATATGCATTTCTCTCAGATAAGAAAGATGAATTAGTACATATTCTGCATTCTGGATTGCCCAGGAGTCCTAAATGTGTCGTTTGCAAAGTAGTCCACTGACTACCTGAAGCTCTGTTAGAGGAATTCTTTCTATGTCTGTTTATGTCATTTGTTTTTCGTAAGCTTGGGTAAATACAGAATCATTATAATGATGTTTCTTTAAAGGAAGCTCTCAACTCTCATGACATTAAGTTATTTCTAGTGTAATCTTTTTAATGACCATATTAACATGAGGCAAGTGTCCTTGGTTTCCAAGAGCTGTTGAAGGGAATTGCATGCTCTCTATAATAGGTTCAGAACTAGAAAAAAGAACTGGACTGATTTTGGTGCAACTGCACTGGAAAGATAAAAGAAACGTGTGAATAACTTGGCTATGAGTGCTATTTCATGGTGTATGAATGTTAATTAAGGATTTGCTGGAAATGAAAATTTTGACTCTACAACTTTTTCTACTCTCCACAAATGCAGTATCCATTTCCTGAATTATTTTCCTGGCTTGCAGGCAGGATACAGATTTCTTCTCTGTTCCTGAGAGCAGGCATCTGAAAATACCATGACAGCCCACTAATTTATAGTATTAGAGTGAGTCACAGAGGCTACCGGGCACCTCTCAGGCCCTGATAGTGAAAAAGAGAAGTTCATGACTTCCACTCTGGAAATTTTCTCTTATTGTGGGAGAAAATGAGGCCCTGGCTCAAGAACTGCCTCAGATAGATTTAATTAAGGTAGATGTAATTAAAGTATAGAGCTCTTTTACAGAAACTTCGAGTTTTCCAAATGAGCACTGGCTCCCTATGGGACTGTTTGATGGAACATCTTAGACAGCAGGGTGGAGGGTTCATAAGGAGCATCAGGACCCAGCACAGACTCTGTCTGCAAAGGCCCAAAATTGACAGCATGAGGCTGAAGGAAGGGACACCTACATTGATGGCATGAAAAAGTGTATATCCAGGAATATCATGTGGCAATAATGTAAATAAAGACTTTTTTTTTTTATTCTGTGCAAACGTATTATGGCTTTCTGAGATGAGCAAGGATTCAAAAAAAGCATAAACATGGCAAAATAGCTGTCTTTATCCGTATACTTTTGCATTCTCTTTTCTTTCATGTAGGTTGTTTACTAGAGAAAAAGGCCTTTTAAGACTAAGAGAAGTACGTTTACTACCAGATGGTCCAGTAACCGTAGCCATTGCTTTTCACAAGCCCCCACATTAATGGGGTGTTGGGACTATAACCAGTTAGTCTACCAGACTGAGCTTGCAAGAGCTGGTTGTGTAAACTGGAGCCTGGAACCTGGTATTCTTGGCTCTCCTATGGAGCACAACCTCAATAAAATAGCACAGAAAAATGGAAATATGGGCATAGCTTGAAAACAGGCTAGAAATCCTTGAAGAAATTTACCTCTGAGAGCTAGGTAGAAATGATATAAGCATAACAATGAGAACACAGAGGAAGCAGGTAGCTGAGAAAAAGAATTGAACTACAGATAAGGCATCTGATAAAATGTATGTATGCACGTTATGCATATGGGTGTATCCGCATAGGTGCCTTCATTACAAAGTGCTTCCCTCTAAATTTATCATCACTTTTTAAAAAAACCTTGTTATAGATAAATTGAATTTGGCTAGTTATTCCTTTGGATAAAACTGAGATGTTTTGTGACAGCTATAGTCTTTTGTACACTCAACTATCTGGAAAAGTGGCATGTACTCTATACTCAGCACTTTTCATAGAAAAAAAATCTTGTGGTGGGTCCATTATGGAATTAAAAACTGCCTTTACACATTCATTGTATAATTAGCTGAAATCTGGGCAAAGATCTTGCCAGATACAATTTCTAAGCTGAAAATCACTCCTGACAACAGTTGTCACTTTGAGAACTAGAGGGATTTTGTTTCATGATGAAGAATTATCCCCACATTTAGACCAGTCCCCTTTCCTTTCCCACAAGTTCTGTGATTTGGCCATACCACATTGAGGTGGTCAGGACCTCCCAACAGTATTGCATGTACATACCATTAAATTAATCTCAATTTATTCTATGAGCTCTAAGCATGTATGTAAACTACTCTAAACCAGTTTGCCAGGATCCTTCTTTGTGAATCTCAGAGGAAGCTCAGCCCACCCTAAAGTACTTGCCTAAAATCAGGGAGTTGAATAGCAACCTGGCGGCACCCGAGTTTCATGGTTTCAGACTGAATAAGCTGAAGCAGATGAGGTGTATCCCATAAACACATGGAACAAAGAGTTATTTAAAGTGTTTAATTTGCATTTTTTCTTTAATATCCATTAATCACCATTTTGTTGTGGCTTCTAGTTTTCTAGAAGATTGATTCAAATATACTTCTTCACAGACAAAGAAGATTTTTGTATTATTCAGTCATCTACTAAGCATGATTTTTGAATGCCATTCAAATCAGGCACAGCAGTACGGACCAGTGATAAAATTATTTATCTGGTTTTGCAGTTAATCTAGTTTTTTGTCAGTGTAGCTCTGTTAGTGATATGATAGGATGTGTTTTGGCATAATCCTGTAATCAAAATACACTTTTGAACCTCTTATGATTTCTTTTTTCAAATTGTTGTGTAGTATTATAACAACATTTTTGAAAGAACATTTTAAAGATGAAATGCATCATAGATAAATATTTCTATTTGGCACATGAGAAAGATAAATTAGGGGCTAAAACACTACTTTAAATTCTACAGTATTAGAGTGAAATTTAACCTGTTTCTGAGATATGGAAACACAAACATAAACCAGCAAATGACTGGTTTTCTCTCATATGTTAAGCAAAAAATAGGTTCACTGTGAAAATTTTGACAGACAAATTTATGGATATCAGAAATGTTATCTTAGGATATATTGCGCCTCTACAGAAATTCTGGTAATGTCATTACAGGAGTTTGTGCTACAAGTACTACAACACAATCATATTGCTAGAGGATGTGAAGAGAATGATGACAAACTGTCTCCATTTTAAGCCTCTGCTTGCACGTTGCACATTTTTGAACTGATATTTAACTCATTGTTCTCTATGAATTTTGCGCAAAATGTTCAGACAGTCTGAAATACATGTTGTGGACTAATACAAGCATAATGAAACAAGAGAAAAAAATAATTTCCCAAGGATGAAGGATTTTTTTCGTTCTGTAATGAAATGTCTGGAGGCAGAAATGGATACGATAACTGGAAAAGAGGTTGTGTTTTCCTACTCCATATGCAAGGAGTTTTTTCTCATATATGAGGGTTTGTGTATAGCAGAAGAATGACTACTTTCAGGAAACAACCCAGGGAGTTTTTCTCTCAGGACCCTAGAGTCTCTCCTAGGTCTTCTGAATGATCAGCAAAATACTTTCTAGGTTCGCAATAGTCAGCCTGTCCTGCTTTGTACACAGTGGGAATGGTGGACGAGCTGATGCATATGTACCAGTGGAGCATTGTGGATTGTACCACAAAAAGTTATAGGGTCAGCAGTGACCAGGGGAGTAGGACTATCAGCGTCAGCTAGAAGAGTTCTGATCATGTAGAGAGCCTGTGAGGAAAAGAGCACAGCAAGGAGAGCCTGCTGTGGTGCTCTCTTTCATATTAATGCATTTTGTGGGGGTGGATGACCATTTGTGGAGGTAAGGTCCACACTGAGAATCTAAAGTGAGTCAAGGATGTACTAGACCTCTGGAGAAATTGAAAATATAATATGACTAGCCAAAGAAATTACTGATATTTTGTGACACCTGGGCCATGTGAAAAGAGGCAAACATATAACGATTTGCATCAGGACTTGACAGCTCTGATGTAAAAAGAGAGAAATGCGTTAGTGTCATAACCTTAAGATATGTGCTAAATGCCCACTGTTTAAATCTTATGCTCTAAGAAGCCACATGGCCATCAGTACACAATTCCATCTGTAAACTTGGAAGCCAGTTAAGACAGCATGTGGTTTCCTTTTAGAGGCATTGCCAGCTGGGAATTGTTCTGAGCTCTGCCTGTTACTGAATGCCCTTGGAATTAGATAATAAAATATTAGGCTGTAATAGCCTTACTGGATATCTGGAATCCTGTAGATTGTATCTCCAGTTTTCTGAAATAGCCATTTTCACTCACCTAGGTTCAAACTGAGGACAGCAAAGCTTTACAGCTGCAGCAGCAAATGTAATGTGACTTGATCTCAAGTGCCAAGCACTGCCACACTGCTAATAGCTACAGCATCAGTGGAAAATAATTGTCAGAAGAGAAGTCAGTGTGGGGAAAAGTCAATGATACCCATTTAAATGAAACATTTCTTTGTAGCCTTTAAAAGAACTGCAGTTAGGTTGTAGATGATTTCTCAATGAAGAGTTTAAGACATGCAATTTTTAAACTCATAAAATAAATTCCTATTTTATAGAAAAGAAAACCCCTTTACATCCAGATGGGAAACCTTTTATAAACTGCCTTTTGGATCATACACTGTTTGTTGCCTGATTCAGCCGCTAAATCTGTCATGGTGAATATAACAACAACAAAAATGACTGGCTATTTAAATCAACAAAGACAAGTTCATATTTCCGCAGAGTATTAATTTAATTCTTTGCATTGCTTTGTGTGCCTCCAAGGCCTTGCTTTGTTCACTGCTATATATTTTGATCAGTGATTTATAAGTGCAAAGTGAGGTTCAAATTCCTATCAGGTTGTATGGGAGAGTGGGAAAGAGTCTTTTTTATTTGTTTTAGCAAAAAAGATCCTAGCGAGTCTCGCTATAGTTTCCAGTGATGATGTTGGTTAATCTGTAACATCAGCTACAAGAAAATTCTATCCAGAAAGCAAGTTAACACTGGAAATACACTAGTAAATATGTAAAAAGAGACTTGCAGTCAATCAATTTCCGTAAACAAATCTTCAAGGAATAAGTTCCCATTTTCTTAACGTTTGAATGGAGCAGCTATAAGGACAGGCATGGAGGTCCGGCTTGGCAGCTCCCTTTTTATTTTTTTATACTTTATTGTATATTCAATATTATTAAGACTGGGTTAAAACTGAAGATCAAAACATCAATGCACAAAGACAGTTTGTGTGATATCAAAGGACATGCCTGTATGGAGTGATATTCTCCATCCAGTGGGACTCAGGAACCCCTGCTTGTATCAAGACCTCTGAAGGACCTGTCAACACAGTTAGGTACCCAGTCACCTTTGAAAGTCTGACCGTATACACTCATTTGATTTATAATATACTCTAAATAGGGGAGACTCTTGGAGATTTAATCAGAGAACAGGGGAAAACTGACTTCTAAAGCAGAACACTTACTTCCCTTTCCTCCTATGTTTTTTCCCCCCCAGTAAGGCATTACCTGCTATTTGCAGATGGAGGCTACCTGCCTCTTTTTCCTGTTCAGTGCAAGCTAGGAAAACTCTGATTTTAGAGCTGAAGTTAAAAAAAAATCCTCAGAGTTTATAGCAAAGCTAAGAAATGAATTTACATATCTACAAAAGTCACCGAGATAATCTTTCACACATAAATTCTGTAACCTGCTTCTTATCGCTGTAAGATTTAACTCAGAGGAATATGAATGCATAGAATTAAAATTAAAACTCTACAGTAAATGATAACTGACATTTTCAACAGAAATGGATAACACAAACAATACTTTGTCCTGGGTGCGGTGATAACTTAGAAATACACAGTTTCTTCATTTCTGTTTACACAGAGAACTTGATAACTTCCTTCCTAATGGACTGTTACTTTGCAGGCCATTAGTGTGGAATTAATGAAAGCATGTCTGTGCAGCAATTCATTTCACATACTTTTGTAATAACAAAGAAAGGAAAGGACGAGCTGTCCTCCTCCCACAGCTGATAGCTGTGTTCCTGTGCCTAGAGCACAGTTTTGGACGACTGGACCATTTGGGTTCTGTTCCCACATCTTCTGTAATATTCTTTTTGACCTTGGAAAAATCACTTGATCTCTCTGTGCCTTAAATTCCCTTTTCACAAAAGGGAATTAATTACACTTCATTACTTCCAGAGAAGTGTCATTAGGCCTAATTACTTAATGTCTGTAAAGTGCTTTGAAAGCAATTTTTTTGACAGATGATATTCTAAGTGCAAAACATTACAGTAAAAATTTGTAGCAGTCTGGCTTAGTCTTATTTATTTAGCACAAACAATGGTCTTGCCTACCTAGAAATGCAAATCTGAAGTATTTCACAAAGAGAAGTTTCAATCACATTTATTTGGACTCTGCTTCATCTAGATACCAAATCTCACGCCTTAATGTAAACACTAGTTACTGGAAGCATTCTATGGAGCACTTAATACCCTTGAACTCTTCATTAGTTTCTCTCACCCCAAATAATTTCTTGAGAACTTCCTAAATGTAATGTCTTTAATTGGTGAGGTCATTAGCAAAAGTATATAACAGGGAAGAGTGATTAGAAAGAGAATGATATTTGAATCTTCAGGATGTGTGTTTAAAGCATAAGATCAGAATTATGCAAAGAAAATATCACATTGGCAACATTTGGAAAAAAACCCAAACCAAAAAAACACAAAATAGGAGATATTTGTCGGCTAGAGCCATAGCCATCAAGGCAGAGACAACTAGAATCTCACTCTGATTATTATGACCTACGCAAGAGATTGAAGAGTGTAATGTTTGACAGAAAGAAATGATAAGATTTAGATGCAGCTTGGAAGTGGTAGAGAAGGACAAAAGTTGCCGATGATAACTCATCTTTCAGAACTTAATGGCAAAGAGGATGTTAGTAAAAGGAAATGAAAAAATGAAAGCCAACAAACAATAAACTTGCAGGTAGATGATATACCAGCACATCCATTCATCAAAGACTTTGTTCAGGAAAACACAAATGCTTTTGCAAGTTTGTCAAAACTGGTTATGAAAACAAGGAAGCTGTGCATACTGTTGCAACCTGGAAAGAGAATAAATTTGAGATAGATACAGTAATACCTCACCCTGTCCTGTCCCACAGGGAGTGCTCTGCAAAGCAGAGGACCTGCGCATGCTTTGGCCAGGAAGCTCCGTTAATCACTGAGGCAGATTTGCGACAGAAATTTCTTGCAAACCAGCGAGGTTGCAATGGAGGGGTTGCAATGCAGAGAGGTATTACTGTGCAAAATACTAATACCAAAATCAAATTGCAAACTGAAAAGGTATAAGGAGATTTTCTTCAACAGCATATTGTAGATTGAAACTCTATAAGAAAGTGGCCCCACATGTTCTTGGAAGTCTATACTGTACTTTCTCACTCAACCTATGCTGGGTAGGAAGGTTAGCGGATCTCTACAGAATGTTTTATGGGATCGTGGCCTAGAATAACATTTATTATCTTCTACATATACTACTTTAAAAATATTTTTCAATAACATCTGAATTAATTAAAATTTCAAGTGGAAAATTCAGCAAAAAATAATCACATTTCTCTATTACAATGTTTACTTAACCTATTCCTTTATTTACTTAAATCAATTGATTTCAGAGAAAACCAGCAGTTTGCTGTAATACATACCTTAAAATTTTGGTCAATAAGATATTGATGTTATCAGAATACATATTTCTGCATTGCTTAAAAGTACAAGGTAGAGATCTTAAAGAACAGGTTAGGTGCTAAAGGGCAGCACTGGAAGTTAGTGCTCTGCATATCTTGTGTGGCTTGAGGGGAAGAACTTGAGAGGCAAAGAATCATCCAAGCTTGTGCTCTGAACATGTTTTCTGTCTCTATGGACTGACTGATCCAAAGGATTAATGGTGGAATTAATGATTTAACTGGAGCCAAAATTTGTGGCTATTTTGCTTCTCTTTTATGAAAGTAATCTGTCTCTGCAAGTCAATAGTTCAATGAACATACTTGTAGGTGTATTGGGTCTGTCTGAGCCCACAGCAGTCCTCACAATGCTGTGCCTTGGAAGGGTGTTGATAACACACAACTGTTTTGACTACAGCCGGGCACACTGCCCCTTCCCCCTAACTGAGGATGAGATTCTGGGAGGGCACACGAGCAGGCCAGCTGACCCAGACTGACCAAAGGGATATTCCATACCATATAACGTCAGTTCAGATATAAAAGCTGAGCAAGGGAGCAAGAATGGGGGGCATTCACTGTTCTTCCCGAGATGCGTAGGGGCCCTACTTCCCTGGATGTGGATACTTCTGCGGATGGGGAAGTAGAGATGAGTTCTTTTGCTTTGCTTCTGCGCGGGCTTGTGCTTTGCTTCATTTATGCTATATTAAACTGCCTTATTCCAAACCACCCTTTGTATATCATCTTATTATCGGGACTGAGTGACCATTCGGGCCCCTGGCATCCAGCCAGGGTAAAACCCGTTACAGTAGGTAATGTCTGTTGAACTTGATTTGGAAATAGAAGAAAGTTAGTTCTGCTTTGGCTATATACCCGAGTTTGAATACCAAACTCCTGATGCTTTTTCTAAAAAGAGTTAGACATTAATGTAGAATCAAGATTTTGCTTCAAATCTGTGACGAATGATGTATATTATACAAAGCAAAACACCAGTAACATTAACTTCCATTAAAAAGGAAAACCTTCTTTAAAGCTGATGGGATTTTTTTCACTGAATTTAGTGGAAGACTGGAAATTTGCTACAGCTATCACTTACTTCTACAGGGATAAAAGGAGAATATTGGAAAAATTCCAGATTTTATGAATTATTTTAGATGTGTTCATGAAATAAATTCCTATTTGAAAATGTCAATTCTAACATTGTTTAAATGTTTGAAACACAGAATAGTCATGGGAAACAACAAAACAAGAAAAAAACTCAGAGTTCTTGAAACAAACTGAAGTTCACCCAGATACATGTAACTTCACATTTTTCATCTGGTATACTCTTGAACTTCCCATACACAGGCTGTTTGGCCCAACTCAGGGTCCAAAGTGGTTCAAAATATCCACTTTAGTACAGTGGTAAGTGTCCCCACCTATCACACGGGAGACCTGGGTTCGATTCCTGCCAGAAGGCAGTGGTGCCATTTAAGAGTTGGACTCGATGACCCTTGTGGATCCCTTTCAACTCAGAATATTCCATGATTAATGACACTTCATTTTCAGAAAACTAAGAATTGAATGGCCTCAGTCTGTTTTGTAAAGAGAAATAAAGTGATGCTAGTAAGGTAAAGCAGAGACATTCATGGACTGTTCTTTCCCTGCAACTGTGGAATCATTAATGATTTCCTTTGAGTACTGTAATCCATGTCATTTGTCTGGAAGCTGTTGGCAGATGCACTTTCTCTACTGAATCCACAGTTTTGGAGTTATACCTTCTTTAAAATCATAAAATTCTCTTTTCATGTCTGTGTCGGCCTTTGAATAGTTATAAAATTGAAGTATCACTCATGATTGATGCTAAGGGAACACCAGCTCTGAAACATACCTTGAAATGCTGATGTTTCCGACATCAATGTACATAACTTGCATATTAAAACACATCTCTTTAATTGTAAGCAGTGTGATTGGTCTGATTTACAGGTATGGGGATCACAGGATCAGACGATATTCTGAGTTGGAAAGGACCCACATGCATCATCTAGTCCAATTCCCAAGCAAATGCTCACACAGGG
>WEKX01020637.1:193-11375 GCA_013390025.1 Pitta sordida | reverse complement strand
AAAAACAGGAGCCAGGAGAATCAACCAAGAAACCAACCAAGGTCATCTCTGCAAGCTGGACCTTGCCCAAGGAGTGAGAATGCATGCATGGAACCCAAGGTCATGAAAAGGATACTTGAGGAAGACTCATTGACTTCATCATGAGAACCACCAGAGGGGAATGCACAGGCACAGATGAAGGGAGAGCTAATTATCACACGAAGCGAGAGGGGGCAGAATTAGGCCATGAATACATAATAGGATGAATATGTAATATGTATATATATGTAGTATGTAGTATGTATAGAGTATTACATCATTGTAAGTGTTTAGCATAATATCATATAGCAAACATCTGACCACAACTGAAATATTTGCTAGAAAAATTAAATGAAAGAAAGATCTGTTTCAGATTATATTTTAATACTGTCATCCCTGACTTTCATGGAGCTGTGGGTCTCCTTCCCTTACACAAAGCCCATAATCCATGAAGATAATGAGCTCATGAATATGCAATACAGCCTTGCCCATTGCCCTGCCCCCTCATCTCCAGAGTGACTGTGGGACATTCCTGGGACTGGTCTGTGGCCTGTAACACATCAGGAGAGCAAAGGCGATGTCTTCAGGCCCCTCCCTGCTGAGTTACCTGTGGCCCCTTGGGCAGCTCTTGCTGCGGCTCCAGGGGACAGTGTTGTTTTCACTAGATGCTATTCAAACCCCCGGCTGGGCTATCCACTTGGCTGCCCTGGTCCCTCCCAGATCCTGCTGGTTATGAACGAGCTCCATTGGGCCCTGCACCTCTGGCAGGAAGAAGGTGTGGGGTGAGGTGGGGCTGGGGGTCCAGGGAGTCCCAGAACCCTGCCTGTGCTGCTGGAGACTCTCCCTCTGCCCAGGTTGCTGTGGTCCCACCTCCTGCCATCTCCCAAATGGCTGCTGAGGGTCCCCTGTGCCTCCAGAAGCCTGGTCCGCAGTCTCCTTGTAGAGCCTGGTGGGCATGGGAGGAGGTTCTTGGTCCTTCTGACTGCCTAGCACTGCNGGTGTGGGTTCGATCCCTGTGTGGGCATTAGCTGGTGAGTTGGACTAGATGATCCTTGTGGGTCCCTTCCAACTCGTAATATTCTGTGATTCTGTGTGATTCTGTGACTTTCTCCCCCCTGCTCTGCCAGAAATGTGCTGGTTGCATAGCACACAGTGGTGCTTGTGGCATCAGCATAGTGTTGACTGGTTGCAAATGTTACCATCGCTATGGCCAGTTCTCTAGCTGCCTCCTGCTCATTGTCTGACACACTCCTGAGGCTTGGCTGGGCCCCAGCCCCAGGAGCCAGCAAGCCCCACAGGCATCCATGCTGAGATTGCAGGGGACACCCTACTTTGCCACATATAGTACTGCGAGGGCTGGTGCCAGGTTCCCTGGCTCCCTCTGCAGCATGGGAGGAGGAGAGGGTGTAGTGACTGTGCCTCCAGTGTAGTGACTAGTGCTGCAGGGTGTTCCAACACACCTGTGCCACTCAGCCAGCAGCTCCTCCTGACTCTTTGGGCACAGAGCGGGATGGGGAGAACTGCACCTTCAGAGCCTCCACTGGGACTGGATTGGCTGGCAAACACCCCTCAGACTTTTCCAGGGTGGGACAAAGAGAATGGGAGCAGATTCCCATGGCCAGAATCCCAGAAAACCGGGTGGCAGCCGACCCTCTGGGGCTGTCCTGGCTCCACAGCCCAGCTCAGATCGGCCTGCAATGCCACCCTGCTACAAGTTAATGAAAATTAAATTAAAGAGAAATTGATGGAGGGGGAAAGCCTCTGTGGGTGCTGCGTGTGGCCAGGGGCTGCACCCTTCCCTCCCTGCATGTTCCCACTCCCCATCCCTGGGTGACCACTGCCCCCGAGGCTCCATTGTGTCCCCCTGCCCTGTTGCCTGTGTGAGGAGCATAACTGGGATTCTCCACCAGCACTGGCAGTGGCTCTGGCAGCCCCCAAGATCCTAGCAGAGACAGCGGGGGAGGTGATCTCAACTCTTACTGAGCACTGGGTGCAGGCACCATCGCTGCCTCCCCTCCAGCCCCCAACTCCTGGGCACAGCCCCCACCCCTGTGGCTGGCCCAGCTAGGGGTGATGGGAGTGGATCTTCTCGGACGCCCCACCAACAGGAGTGAGCAGCATCCCCCTGGGATGGCAGGACAGACAGTAAGGATGGGAGCTCAGCCTGTACCAGGGGAAACAAACATGAGATGGAAAGAAACCCTATGCAGTCCCAGCTCCTGGCAAGGTCTCTGGGGAGGAGGAGTGGGCAGCTCCATGGGAGCTCTTTCCCTGTGGCTCCTGCAGCACTGTAGGGGCCAGGGACACTCTCTGTCACCATCTGCAGCACCATGGGGGTTGATGCCATGGTCCCTCACTCCCTCCTCCAGTAACACCTCTGCCTCACGTTCAGCGGCTGTGAGGGGTGGGGTGACAGGTAAGGCTTAGTTGCATATTCATGAGTTTATTTACATATTAGCTCTTTGTGGTGTACTCTGCTCATGCTCAGTGGGGAATTTTCACAGAGAAAAAAACAATGAAGAACTGAACCCGCAAAGAGCAAAACTGCAAAGTGATGGGTATTCACTGTATTTATATGACGATTTGGAGTACAGTTATACTCCATCATTTGTGAGGAACGGGTCATGCCATGGGCCTCGTGAAACATCAAACTCGCAAAGACATGCACATCATTAATATGCATGCAGGTTACGCCCATTGCTCCACCCCCCGGCACTCTGTAGCGCTGCGGAGAATTTTCCTCTCCTTCCCATGGTCTCGCTCAGCACAGGGAAGCAAAGGGAACTGTTTCTGAGAGGCTGCTGTGACCGTGTGTGCTCACAGCCCAAACCCCATGCTGCTGCTCCCTCCCAGCCCACCCCACCCCTGCCCTGGTACTTGTGCCAGCCTGGGCCCGCACCGTCCCGTGCCTGCTCGTGCTGCCTCCAGGGTGGGGAAAGGGTGTCCCCAGGCTCTGGTCAGCATTCTTGGAGCCTGGAAAAACCTTAACTTTGCAACACTGTGACACCCCGTGCCACTTATGGCTGGGCGGGGGGGCGCGTCGATATCGGAGTTTCTTTCCCTTTAACATCCACCGGTCCTGGTAGAGGCAGCACTGCCTGGGCTTTCACTGGGTTTTGAGTAACAAGGAATGGCATGTCTTGTGGCGGTGTTGTGCTGGGTCTCAGTGGAGCACACAGGAGACACACAGGACCGGGGCAAGGACCAGGGCATGGTGCAGCAGGGCTCTAAAGGCCATCGTGAGCTGGAGAAACTGGGCACCTTCCCCACCCACGCTGCATGCCCCCCCGGCCCGTGCCGCACGTCGCCCACAGGAAGCACCTGCACCACCCCTTGGCAAAGCAGAGGCACTGCGCATGTGCCGGCAAGAAAACCTCACACATCCCCGAAACTGAACTGCGAGAAATTTTCCTCGCAAATCCACGGGGTCATAATGGGGAGGTCGCAATGCAGCGGGGATTTACTGTAGCTCTAAGAAAGGGGATAGAGTTACTGAGGCTTATGAGATGCAGAGAAATATGTAAAGTCAGAACCTGTGCCTTGAAGTCCTTTTTAAAAATTGTAAATGGGAAGAAGCAATGACTAGATATTAAAAAAAAAAATAGGTCTTGTTTAACATTCCATTTTCTAAGCCTCTGACTAATTCAATAATCTGAATCCTTTTTGGGAATACTGGCACCTTTCTGCGTTGCACAAGCGTTTAACTGTTATGTGGCACTAATCAACAGCAATCTAAACAAAATGCAGATTGGTGAAATGATTTCCTGTGGTAGGATTGATAAGGTAGTACATCAGCTCTGTTATAGACATTTGTTTTACATCTCTGCTATTTCAATCATGTCATACCTGTGGGAAAGTGAGCAATGGACTTGATGCTTTACAGTGAGAGGTCATTTACAAAAACTGTGCCTAAGCCTCGGTCTGACAACAGCTGTCTGAGGGAACCTAGGTTTTGACTATCATGTGCAGTCATCCTACACTTTTCTGGGGCTGCCCCTGTGGTTGGAATTCTTCAGCATTTCTGAGTCTCTTATCCTCTGTCTTAGCAGTTGTTCACCCAAAATTCTGAGGTGTGTTCTGTGGGGCTCAGTAAAGGAAAAGCATAAATACAAAAGAGTCTTTGGCTTCCTTGAAAATTCAGTAATCCCTTGCTACTTTGCAGCTCAATTTTTGCGACCTCAATTCTTTGCCCCTTTTTCTCCCATGAAGATGTCTTTATCTTCCCTTGGTTGTTTGCATTCCTTTCCAGGTCACGTGAGCATCGGATGGTCCTGCATGTGCAGTGAGTGCCTCAGCTGTGCTGGGGAGTGGGACTGGCCTGCCCCACGGGGCAGTGTGCTGGTGCCAGTAGGTGCCACTTACTTGGGGGCTGGTAGCTGGGCAGAGTGGTGTGGGACAGGTGATGCGTCCCAGCTGCCTCCGGGCTCAGCAGAGCGGCATGGGTGAGGGGAAGTGTCCAGCTGCTCACCTCAGCTCACCATATGGCACAGGGCGTGGTGGCGAAGACGTCCCTTTCCTTGCAAGGGCTGAGGGGGTGAGGCGGTGGGCAGTGCTTATTTGCATATATATTTTCTGTTTCTTTGTGGAATTCAGCTATCATGGGACTATACTGGACCTGAACCCCTGCGAAAATTGAGTGATTACGGTAACAGGATGCTGGTCGAGGCATGCCATATTCTTCAGAAAGAACAAGAGTTCAAAGGAGCTTTTTGTCACTTCCCCTGAGCTCCAGAACCACCTGCTAGTATTGTTATTTGGTTTAGACTTGACATTAGAAAAAAGTTTTTCACTGAAAGAGTGATCCGACATTGGAATGCATTGCCCACGGAGGTGGTTGAATTGCCATCCCTGGAGCTGTTTAAGGGTAGACCGGATGAAGTGTTGAGGGCTATGATAAAAATGTTATAGCTGTTAGGTTTTAGTTGCATTATAGGTTGGACTTGATGATCTTCAAGGTCTTTTCCAACCTTATTAAGACTGTGACATTGTAATTCTCTTTCCCCCCTAACTTGTTACAGTCGGCCCTCTTGCACCTTGTGCCCCCCATATTGCCGATTCACCTCTACACGGCATGATTTTTCATTGATGTAGGAGACTCCTTTTCGCAACTGTTCATGCGCAACCTGGCATGAATGAATATTCAATTCAGCAGTCATGAATATTCAAATCAACCCCCATGTCGTGCCACACGAACCATGGGTACACTGCTCTGCCTGCGCCGTGTCTGTCCCGTGGCTTGGCTTGGCTCCCATCCCGTGGTCCCCACCCCAGCTCGGTTCGGCTCCCGTCCCATGGTCCCTGCCCCAGCTTGGCTCCTGTCCCGGGGGTCCTGGCTCAGCTCGGCTCCCATCCCATGGTGCTTGTCCTGTGGTTCCTGCCCCAGCCTGACTCGGGTCTGCTCCTGTCCCACGGGGTCCACTCGGGCTCGGCAGTGCCAAAACAGTGCCAGAGCACTGGTGGGGCCGTGTGAGGGTGTGGTGCAAATTTTCATATTAGCGAGCTGCCATTCAACGCGGAAGCAGGGCTTCATGAGACCCAATTAAGAGTGTGGATCTGCGATATAGGAGACCTGACTATATTTCTGCCTTCATCCATAATAAAATAAATATAGATGACTGGATGCAGAAAGGGCCACCAGAACTTTAACTTTTCTACTATGTTGTGTATTGGTGGAAATTCAAAGATATGTAAGGGAGTAAGGAGTCTCCAAGGAGACTTGCAGTGGGATCCAGACCAATAAATTCCCTTTGTGCCCCTAAAATTTGTGTTTCATCATTCAAAATTGCATAGTATGTAGCAACTCTGAGGTCTGAGTTTCATCATACACAAGACAGCTCTGAACTCTGCATGGATACTCACTTTTTCTTGATATAATCTTTTTTTTAAAGAACTTTCTTCCCCAGAATATTCTCACCTGTGGAAGCAATGAAAAAGCAAGACTGTCTGTTAAATTTGGATGGATAGATGGATTTGATTTCCCATAAATCCATTACTGTCTTTTTTTTTTTTTTTCCTACAGTGGAAGAGATGGAGTTTTCAAAGACACACAGAATTTTTCAGGGCAAGGATTTTCATTTATGCTTTAAATCTCTTCAGTATTTCCTTGTTTCCCTCATATAAGTAATTGCAGTGTAATGACTTTACAGTGGCAGAATATATCATTCTTTGGAGAAGAAAATCTTTCTGTTTGAAGGAAAAGTGTTCAGAAGAGGTGGTGGGGTGAAAACTTGAGAGTGTCTGCTCCTTTCTATGACTTACTCTTTTGGAGGGGTGAAGGATGTGCATATTGAAATGGTTATTTCCAAGCACAGACTTCAACATTTATTTCTAAAAGAGATGAAATTTTATTTGCACTATATGTTGCGCTGCTTGCAAACGGAGTAATATCTAATTCGAATGTTTTCTTATGTATATATTTTGCATCTTATGTATTTGAGGTATTTTATTACTTGATACCTGTAGCAGAGTGTTATACCCTGATAAGGCCTAGAATCCACTCAGAGAATTCAAACAATGTGAGTTCTCTGTGGTAAATTACTGGTGGAACCATAGTAACATTTTTAGTGTTGAATTGTGCTAAAACCAGCGTGGTTCACAAGCTTCAAACACATATCCTGCTTTTTCAAGCATGGTTTGACAGATAAGCTGCTAGCTGGTCTGTAAATACATGACTAGCAGTCAATCACTTTATAAAAACCCTTTCCAACTTTCATATGACAGTTTCTTCATATACTTTCTTGAAGTCTATGGAGCTTCTCTTATGAGGAAGGATACCTCTTCATGGTTACTCCACGGGGGTTAAGTGAAAGAGAGAGATCTGCTTGCTATTTTTGTGTGGCGAGTTACATCCATTTCTACTTAATGGTTTCTTTTTTTCTAGCTTTGATACAGTGCTTTAATATAATTTCTTTGATACAATGCCCTTTACTATTTTGTGCTATAGGTATATACTCTATTAGTAGGTTTTAGCTTTCACACTGTGCAGTAAATAATTCTGTTTAATATCTTTAATCTATTCACTTGTCTGTTCATCTGTCATAATAAAAAATTAATTTTATGTGAACATACAGTCATCCCTCTTGCACTTCACGCCCCCCCATATTGCGGCTTCATATCTTAGCAGCATGATTTTTCAGCGATTAAGGAGGTCCCTTTTCACAACTGTACATGTGTGACTTGGCACGCATGAATATTCAATTAGGCCATCATGAATACACAAATCAACCCACACAACCGGCGTGGCACCACTGCCGCTTTCCCTGGCCCTGGGACAGAATCACAGAGTCAGTAAGGTTGGAAAAGACCATAGAGATCATCAAGTCCAACCTGTCACCTATTACCTAACCTAGCCAAACCTGTTACCTCACCTGTTGCCATCCTGCTACCAACACACCATCCTACCTATAACACACTACTCTAATATCTAGGTCATGCCACCAAGTACATCATCCAACCTTTTCTTAAACACCTCTAGGGACAGTGACTCCAAAAAAATCTGAGAGCAGAAAACAGGGAGAAAAAAATAAAGCAGCAGCAGCACCACCACCACCACTTTCCCCCCCACCAGCACAGCCGCCGTGGCAACTGATGCACATCAACACAGTGCTGAAACAGTGCCAGAGGACTGCGTGAGGGTATGGGGCAAATTGGCATATTAATGAGCTGCCATTCAATGCAGAAGTAGGGCTTCACAGGACCCGAATAAGACCGTGGTTCCATGGTATAGGAGACACAACTGTATTTGATTTACCATCATTAAAAACTGTGGGATAAAGTGATTTAATCACATTTCCAGAACTCTTTAAATTAAAACCATTGACAAAATCGGAGGCTAAGATTGTGTTCAGCTGCACCCAGGCTCTCCTGTGAGAGGGAGTTTAGAAAGCTAGGGGATCCTTTCTGCATCTCATGACTCAACAGCAGGAGATCATTAAAATCTTTGTCTAAAAGCGTTCTACTCTCACTGTGACAGTACCCTACTTGGTGAACATTTTATGCATGTAAACTTCTTGCCTACATCTTAGCCATATTTCCTAAAATGGTTTCCTTTTTCCAGAGTTGCTGGTCAGCTTTTCTCTGTACTTTACTGCCTTCTGTTGACAGGTTTCTCAACTAGCTATTGGATCTTGGTCACGCAGAGTTTTCTGCCCTTTAGAAATCTAATGACCTTCCTAACTCCACTCAGTGAAATACGACTCAAATGGCTTATTCCAAGCTGCAAATACCTCATCCACCAGGATTTCAAATAGTTTGAAGGCAAAGAGAGGAAGGGAGGATGTAGAATCATCACTCAAACTTCTCATCTACCTTCCTTTGAAGGAGAATGGTAATGATAGGGTGGAAAACCCAAGCCACTTATAAAAATTCTCAAATTTACATACTCCTTTCCTATGCACACATGTAAAAGTGACTTTCTTAAAAACACATTTTCCAAACTCTCTGATCTGTGAATGACACACACTTTTCTCTTCAAATTCATAGATACCTGCCTGCATTTTACATAATTTTAGGGAATATTAGTCCCTTGATTAAGTCATTATCTCAGAGAAACAAGTCACAGTATTTCTATGCCTTTGTAGTTTCATCCTGTTGCTTCTAAAATATGTTGCCTTACACCTGAAAGCTGATACCCTTCCTCAAAGAAGGTGAAGAAAATCCAACAGCAGTAACTAATGTTGCAGGTTATAAAAGTATTAATGGAAAATGTTGTAAGGATTTTTATACAGTTTTTGTGCTTGTAGAAATCAAATATTTTGGGAAACTCAAGATATACACATCTTAAAATGTCAGCTGTGCACCAGAGCAGTATTTCATTACATTTCCACCAACAAATCTCAAGAGAGGTTATAAACTTTCCAGTCACTGATAGTCAGGGCTTTAAAAGTGCTGAAGTCTTCTTAAATCATTTTTGTAGCCAAAGTCCAAGGTTTCTAAATGTGTATATACACAGACAAATAAACTTTTTCAAAAGTGATTTGGTACTTTAAATGCCTCAAAATACTGGTGTTCATTTTAATGCACATCAAAGGACCTGAGTTTCGAAAACCATTGAGAACTTATTCTCTGAAAGCGAGACTTTCACACTGCAAGCACTCAAAAATAAAGCACCCTAAGATGTATTTTCAGTCCTGGCAGCACTGGGAGTTACATAGCAGTTTATAACAATTTCTATGGCTTTTTGTGCCTCTTCGTTCAAACCTAACTCTGAATTACAGCCCCTTCTTGACATGCACTCCCAGTGCCCTGAACCTTTCCTCCACTGAATTCTGGGAGCTTTGGGAAGGCCTGCTGCCTGCTTTCCCTGGATTTTCCTGCCAGTTCAGGATGAAGAGAAATGTCAGTAAATCCTTCTGTGAGATGAATCTCTCCGAATCCATAGACACTGCACCTCCTGTGTGTTTTTCAGCCAGTACCATAACTTGGAGTGTTCCTAGCTCCCAGCTGGGAGTGGATATGCACCCACACTGGGCCTTTGTCAGATTCATTGCCTCATTTGTGCTGTTACTTATTTTAACAGAGATTGCTCAGTGAAGTTTCACACTCTTTATTTTTTCTCCCGCACTCAGATATCTTGGAAGTCCCTGGATTTCTCTGATCACTCACTTGATTTTCTTTATGACAACAGTTAATTGTGTCACTCAATATACTTCTGAATGTCAGTTGTCCTGCTATCTTTTACCCTTGACTTATTGCTCCGTTGACATTCATCAAAGTTACTGTTAGGGGAGTGTTAGGAAATACTAGACCTCTCAAGGATGAGGATCATAAGCTAACATAATGTAAAGGTTGTTTTTAAATACTTGTGCCATTATCAGTATTTGGTTTCTTCTGTATCCAAGGTTTATTTGCAGTTAAGTTTGCTGCTTAGAATCGTAAAATAGTTTGCGTTGTGATGAGGTTTGAGGCAAATTTGGGGCTGAGCCAAAAAAACCCAAACAACCCACCCCTCCCCCTCACCAGGTTCGAAAAAAACAAGGAAAGTGTGAAAAGTATAAACTATTTACTCTAGGAAACAGACAAGATACAACAGTATTAAACAACAAAACCTGAAAAGTCCGGTGATGTAATGAGTCCTGCGATGTGGGAAGTCCTGTATGTGAAGAGTCCTGTTGGTCTCGATGAGATTCCACCCGACAGTCCCAGAAGAAGCTCCTCAGATGCACAGAGGTGCTCTGAGCTAGAGCTCAGAGCCCTGATGCAGGCACTCCAGGGGAAAGCAAGAGATGATGAGGAACAACCCCCAGGGGCAGGGGAAGGGAATTGCAGGCCCTCTTCCTCTTCTAGTGGCTGGAGTGCAGCAAGAAATATGCCCAAGGAAAAAAAAAGCAAAAAAGGAAAAAAACCCAAAAGAAAACAAGAAAAAAAGAAAAAAAAATATGGGGCTCTACCAAAAGCCAGAGAAAAACCCACCAGAGCAGGCCCTCTCCAGCCCCACACAACCACGGCTGCCAGAGAGCTCCAATCAGCTCCCTGCCTCTGCTGCCGATGTGTGAGCTACCCCAAAAATGTGTTTTTTTCTTCAACTGCCGCTTCTCAGTTTTTGAATTTTTTTTCTCGTGTTCTGGATATAGAGATAAAATGACCTTGGTGTTGCTAAGGAAGCCAAAACACAAAGATATGGAATATATACACACCACCCTAGGGCAGGTTGGAAGGGACCTTAAACGTGATATACAGTCACACCTCACTGCAGACCCCTCCATTGTGACCTCACTGGTTTGTGGGAAATTTTCCCCACAAATCTGGCTCAGTGATTCATGGAGTTCTCAGTCAATACATGCGTGGTGCCTCTGCTGTGTCAACGCTCCCTGTCAGGCAGGATTGGCCTGGCCCTGCAGGGAGGGTGCTCACTACCTCTCGCTCCTGTGGGATTTATGGTCTCGCAGCACTGTGCCCCTGTCCCTGCCCCGCTCCTGTGTGTCTCCATGCCCGGTCCCTACAATGGAAGACTCACACACCCATGGTATGCCCCGGGCAGCTGCTGAGACCCAGCATAGCACTGCTACAAGCCATGCTGTCCCCCTTTACTCTGAGCCCAGCCAGGGGAATGACCTCTGCCAGGCACATGTTACTTTTTCCATGGTTACAGGTGGGGAAGGCAATGCAGTCTGTGCCTGGGGATGGTGCGCACGGCGCACTTGGTGATGACGTAGCCCCAGGGAAA
>WEKX01020636.1:5645-43940 GCA_013390025.1 Pitta sordida | reverse complement strand
GAAGGCGAGATGGGGGTGGGATTGGAGGAGACATTTTGCATGTCTTATCTGGTGGATTGGATTTTAATTTTTTATGCGTTACCTGCCACAACTCCGGCGTGATAAAGGAGACTGATCTGTGGTGCGGTTTTAGGTGTACAAATGCCTTTTTAAAATTAAAAAAAAAAAAAAAAAAAAAGTTTCATCGTCAGCTGAATATCTTTTGTTTGAGTATCTAGGATATCGCGTCGAGAACAAGGTATTTTAACTACGGAGATGCGTCGCGATAAATATTTTAGCGCGTTTTATGCAACTGTAACATTTTAAGCAAATGAAGTAAAGAAAATTTAATCTGAGGAAGTATTTTTAATTCTCCGTTCCTTCCCCCTTCTCTCCCTCCCCTTCCTTCCCCCGCCCCCCCCTCGCACACATTGGTCAGAGCAAAGAATGTTACCCAGACCAGATTGCTGTGTATATAACCAGAGGATGTGATGTCTTATGCCCAATTATGGGTCTTGTGTAAACCTTCCAAAATCTTCAGTAATTATATAATTAAAATTAGTTCTCTGGTATACTGACATCAAAAAGGAAAACAACAACACAGAAAAAAAAAAAGGAAAAAAAAAATTAAGTTCTTCCTCTCAATGACATACACTGAGGATTTGCATCATCGATGTTCTATATACAGAATATAGATTTTTTTTTTCCAAACCCCACGGTTTATTTCTTTTAAACAGATGAAAATACAACTTCTGAAAGACGTCTGGAAAGAAGTGCTTATGGATTAAGTGCTCTGATTATTCAGTTTTATGTTGGACTGTCACTGTTCACATGTTGCTAATTTGCTAAAGATACAGACAGAAACTTCCTCTATTAAAATGTGAAACTGCAATGTATTTGTGTTACTCTGACATTTTCTGGAACTCTAGATTCACTTAATTTTTTTTCTGACATTGTTCAGTGCTATTTACCACTCAATGATGATGTAATTATAACAAAATCAAGTCCCACAGTTTATGGAAATTACCATTCCACATAGGTCACTGCTAGCTTTTTTGTTGCGTTTTTGAAGGTCAGTTGCACTAAGGTCTCACCCAAAAATTGTGGCAACAGCTTTAGGGCTTTTTTTGTCACTAGTGTTCCACCTCCATTTGAGGTGTCTCCAGTGCAGTTCCTGTTCCTGTCTCAGAGCTTACAAGGTCTGATCCACTGTATCTGAAAGGTAATTCCAGTTTTACCTGTGACTTTGCTGGCTTTGTGCAGGGCTGTTACAGAAAAGGGTGATGAATAATGGTGCTAAACTAAATATGAATATACAGGGCTTAGACCATACCATCCAAGTCAGTTCTCACTTTTTTCACCTTTATTCCCAATCAGTGTAGGTCATTCCAAAAAATGCTGAACAAAAGAATCACTGTAAGTTATTAGAAAAGGGTTTTGATTGAACTCAGATTTAAATTTGTTTAAAACACCAGTTATTAGATAATGTGAGTGCAACTGTGATTAAATGAAAATTATTCTTTGGTATTGTTAATTTCTTTCCTCCTTCATATTCCAGCCTAGTACTTATAAGTGCAGATATCATGAAACAGTGTTGATAATACAGCACATAGTTAATCTTTGGAACTTCTTGTTTCATATCATTAGGTTGCTTAGTAAAACATGTACTAGGTCTTGAGCTTTATTTATTATTTAATCCTGTAAGTAGACAGTGTTTTACAACTGAGTAACAGCTGTTACGTGTTCACCACTGGGTAAAAATCAAGTTATGACTCCTGTTGTTAATAAATAGATCACTAGGGAAAAAAGCTTTTAGAAAAAACCTTCATTAAAGGTTCCTTATAAAGGTCTGAAATTGTACAAAGCTGTGTTTTATATTGAAGCAATTTTCATTTTATGTATGTAGTAGGAATAAATCTGTGAATGTGTAATCGTCCTGTCTATATTATGCCTTGATAAACAATGACTGTGTGCCCGTATTGTGAGTAGTGGGAAAGGGAGATCAGAGATGATTGCAGATAAAAGCATTTTCTCCCCCAGACTCACTGTGTTCTACAGCCAAGATAAGATGTCATCAGGATATACTTCCCAAGATGTTTTGCCTTATGTTCTGCTGTTCACACCTCCCTCCCTCTGAATTAGCCACTCTGGCTACACTATGCTACTTCTGTGTTACCTTCTCCCTCCTGATCTGTCCCCGGTCACCAGTGGTTCTGCAATTCTGCATGAAGGATACAGAATAGATGTGTCTTGTAATTTTCTTTAGGACAAAGGTCTACCCAGAAGGAATCTGGACTGGGTGATGTCTGTGTTTAAATATTCCTGTGTTTGCTTGTATGTAGTGCCTTTTTATTTTTTCCTTCCTAGGGTGTATAGGTTTGGCTAAAGTTTTAGGAAGAAGACAAGGTTAGACACCAATTTAAAAAATAAGATCTTGTTCGGAATGCAGCTAAAATTATCAACCTCAGAGCTATCATATGAATATTTTCTTTTCTTGTTTCTGTTCTTCTCAAATTAGTAACTCCTTTAGTGCATATGTGCCTCTCTGTAACATCAGCACATGGGTGGATACGTACTAATGAGGTTCTGAGCTCCGCGTCCAGAATTAAGTGCTTTTAGGATTGGATCCTGTGTGCTGTTAGCACCAAACGTGTAGCACCAAAGCAGCTGCATCTGCCACAGTGCTGCGCATTTCTTCTACATGGTAGTCCATGTGACTGAGCTGCTCCAGAGCCGCCTGTGCCAAACACTGACTGACTTTTCCCAGGTTGATTTTTGGCACAGGTGCTGGTACACAAGGGAAGGGATAACACTGAATGCCTGTGGGTGTGGTGGGACTGTGGCAGCTCTGATTTAGATTGGGTTCAGCTGGGTCAATACTTTTGGAGCTGAGGCAAATGCAGTACTTGCAGCCTGCAAACCTACCTTGCAAGTTTGCTTCCCCTTCACCCCCACCCCCCCAGTCTATTTTCTACGTACACCCATACAGTCTGTCTGTCACTCTGCAACTTCTGAACTTGTTAGCTCATTTCAGCCACAGCTGACAAAGGCGTGTGAAGTTAAGTTTTGTGGAAATTATTGGTTGGGCAGAGGATGAAGACAATGAGGGAAAGACATTTATAACTCGCCCTCTCTACCCATGCCAAGAAGCAGCAACCAGCTGGTCTGTCAGCACACAAGGTAATTGAATTAGTCATTTGTCTGCGTAGGGGACATGAGGGCTTGACGTACTGGCAGAGAGTAGGTTAGGCTGTGTAAGACAAACATGTAGAAACTAAATTCCAGTAGACTCCTTGCTCACAATGATTGGATTTTGTACGTAATGTAGAGATAAATGTCTCAGGAAAGGTAAGCGTCTTTATTTGACTCTATTTCAAGTGCATGTGTGTAAGCATGTGCATGATTATATATAATTTTTTTTTAAATATGTGCACCGAAGGGCTTACTTGGTGTGTACAGAGCAGTAACAGCAACTGAATTAGGTTATTCTCACTCTGAAGCAAATGCACAGGCTTGCATTGAAGTACTTACATGCATTTCAGTTTTTGTAAGGTCATCCCTTATGGCAGGAAGTCAAGTTCAGCTTCAGTTGCTCCAGGTGGAAAGAAATCTAGTTCAGGCTCTTCTTCT
Organism: Pitta sordida; assembly: GCA_013390025.1. NCBI lineage: Eukaryota > Metazoa > Chordata > Aves > Passeriformes > Pittidae > Pitta > Pitta sordida. The sequence continues at coordinate 40,331 of WEKX01020636.1, read as the reverse complement.
TGAGAGAGAGTAATTCTTGTGTCTGCAATGGGAAGTTTTCAAGTCTACCTTACAGAGAGAAGTTTAGAATCTATAAACTTGGTTTTCTAAGTACAAGTTCTGTTTCCCAAAGTCTGGTTTTGCGTCACGAGTACAATAGATTATATGTGTTCCTCTGTTGTCCTTCATGTAAGGCAGGAGTCTAAATCTATTCAAAGCTTTCTATCTGATTTAGAGAAATCAAAATCAAGTTTATTTGTTCTTGGGATACACAGTTGTGTTCATTGCCTATAGTTTTGGTCATTCAGAACTGTTAGCATCAGTTGTGGTCTACCAGAAATAGCAAAACTTTTTTTATTACAAAAACTCGGAGCCTAGTGGTTTAAGAGGTAATAGGTCTCCTACATGGGTCTGCTTGGTGTCTTCATGCTTTGGAGGGAAGTTTATGCTCTGTGCCCCCCTCCTGTTCTGGTGCTTCCTGGGAGAATCACAGTTACATTGGACAGTTTTGGTCTACTCTGTATGTCATGCTTCTACACACTACAGGTGTGGAAGGCATTAAACATAATAAACGTTATACGCACCGGATATGATGGATTTAATGTATATGCATAGAACTGGAGCACTGTGAATGCTTTATCAGCCCAGCAACTGCCTGGGAACCTCAGGCTTGCAGTTTTCTTTCCATCGGCGGCTCCATCACCAGCAGGTAAGTCTGGTAAGTCTGGTGTGCCCCGTGAGTGCAGAGTGTGCAGTGCCTGTGCAGGGCCACTGCTGCACGTGTGTGTGTGTCCAGCACACTGAGCACATGTACTCTGCACACACAGGGCTGTGTCATCCAGAGCCTGCTGCTGACCATGTTCTGGTCTGGGTCCGTGACATACAGGGCAGGAGGATGCACCCGGTGTTTTGTAAGGTGCATCACCTGTTGCAGAACTCCTCCTACAGGCTGTGAACTATTCAGTCTACTAGGAAGAGGAGGTAGCATGGTTCTCTAAGATTTCTAGATTGTACTGATAGTGGTTCAATATATTTAGCGGTATACATTGCAGTGATGGAGTAGGAAAAGTAAACCAGAACTGTGCAATGTGTGGACAGGAATAGAGGTGAACTGGTTGAACTAACAGGAACTGAGAAAATGAAAGGTTTGTTCAATTGACTTAGTTATTACCTAATCATTTAATGTTTTTAGGTTGTTAAGTATTTGTCTTTGTTTCTTTCTTACATAATAATGTTTCTCTGTTCAGTAGTTAGATAGAAGGGGAAGCAAACTTGGTGAATTTTGTTATTGTTTGAGGTACTAAGCTGCAGTCTAGGAATATAATCTAGTGTTTTCCTCTGAGTCCTTCAGTTCTTGATGAAACTGGGGAGGAAGGGGAGGGGAAGAAAGCAAACTAAAAGATACAGTGAAATTACAAAACACCAATACTCTGCTTTTATAATATATTACTACTTTTAATTTTTTTGTGGAAGAGAAGAGCAAGATATTAATGTAGGTTCCCAAGCAAAGAAGACGCTCTTGAGCAATCTCCTATAATTTAAATTGTACTTCCTTTTAGAAAGTTTAGTGAACTCTTCCTGAGGTGATTAAAATCTCTGAGTCTGGAGTTCTTCTTAAAAGATAACTGGCATAGTGGTTGCTGTGGCTCTTCTCAATAGCAGAGTTCTACTGGTTATGCTTCTGCCTATTCTTAAAACACGGTGGGAGAACATAGACAAGGAACAGATGCGTAAAATGCAGAGTTCTTGCAGCAGGCTTTTGGGGACTATTGATGCTCTTTTCTGAGATACTTCCTTTAGTTGTGTTTTCACAAGGTAACTAAGGAATTTTAGAGCCTGTTAGAGGAAGGGGTTGTCCTGTTACTCCTGCTTCTAGCTCCATGCTTTTATCCTCTAGCTTGCATTGGCACTCTTAGCTCCCTTAACAGTATCACCACGGAAACCAGGCCTCCAAAACACCCTGTGCAGTTATCTGCTGTTTCAGCTGTGTGAGCTGTGGAGCTGCAGTTTGGTGAGTGTGTAAGAGAACCGATGATCCGGTACTTAGTTGGGAGTGGGAGGAAGGAAGTGGGACTGCCTCTCATCCTCACAGCTCATATTTAGATTACCTTGGCTGTCATGTGGGACTGGAGCCTTCCACAGCACCTGATGGTGGTCCTGTCCATTTGAGAGGAGCTGTTGAAATGCTGCTGGGGCTCTGTGCTGAGATCTGTGCTGTGGTACATACAATGAAACCTACTGTTTGTTGTAACAGAAACCTGCAGTTTCCATTCCGTTGCCAGGTCCGTCGAGTCCGTCTGATGTGAGAGTTCAGGCATTGCTTTGTTCTAGGAGCTCAAGCTGCTGCATAGTTGTGCTCTGCTTAGAAACCTTGTCACTGAGGCTCCTGGGTTTGTTTCTGTTAAGCAGCTGTACCTTCTTAGGTAGGTTATTCCACAGAAGCCTATCTCCATACATACCAGATACATATTGGTATTGCAGTATCAAAATAATAATAATATTTATCTTCTTGTGCATTTTTTTCTCTGTGCCTGAAAACTGATTCAGTTGTAGTGCTCTACCATGTGAATGCCAGGCTGGTGTTGGTAGAGCGTGTAAAGCTGATCCTTACCTTTTGCTTGACTGCATTGAGCTTGGAGGGTACAAAGCATAGAGAAACAGTCACTCCTGAGGGCAGGAGAAAATGGAGGGGAAGCACTGGTTGGGAAGGGAAAGCTTGATTTTTGTTGTACTGTGAATTGCCATTACATGGCAACAAGGCCAAATCAGCAGCTGTACTTGGAATTCCTGCACTTGTTTCAAGTAACCACTGTCTATTCCAGCTGAAGAGCAGAATTTACAGTCTCATGGTCATCACACCAAAGGGCTGGTTAGCATGAATAGATCATGTTACAGTAACTATTTCCGTTTGGTAATTCCAGTTTGTAGTGTATTTGGAAACAGCCTGTTTACCTTAAGGGCTGTCATTTGTGGGTTCTTTTCTGCTGCTTGTTTTCAGCTTATGCCTCTAGAAGCAAAGGTTCATGGATTTAGTGTCTTGCTTTCTGAGTAGGGGAGAGTTGTAGCTCCACAGCCAGCCTAAATTTCAAGCTATCTTTTTATTTGGGCAGGTTATTGTAGGATGACAGCTGATCTGTGGTGTCTTATTCACAGTAATTGTTCATGTGTATGCTTTTAGCCTGTGGCAAATGAAAGGTAATTTGAGTTAGCTTGACCCTTTTTCATTATACTCTTGTAAGGCTCTCCCTTCTCCATATGAATTGTTAGACCTGCTGGGGAGCCTTGGATAAAACAGTAATGCAGTTTCTGTCCCCCAGCTAGTTTGGGTGTACCTGTACAAGAGTGAGATGAGGACATTTCCCGTTTCCTGTGTTGTTGCTGTTTTGAGATTGTACCTTTCTGAAGGAATGACTCCTACAGAGCTGCTGCCCTGAAAATCAGCCAGATGTTACTACTGCCAGGTGTGTTTTTCTTTGGCAGAACTTAGAAAAGCTTTATTAGTGCGTTTTAAAACATCAAAAATAAGTTGTTTATTTCACAGTATCTTGGTGTACTTCTTTCTTGTTTTTAAAGGAGTAGGTTTTATTTTGAGTTCTTTCAGAAGGTGCTTGGTAATTGAACTATGTAATTCTAACGCTGCAGTAACGATTTTCAGTGTTCTCATTCAAAGGCCACTGTAATCCTGGCCAACTGAAAGATTCCTGTTGACCACAAATGGCACTTGAGTTTGATCTGAAATGACATGAAAGGTAAAACAATTGATTTTTTTTTTTCTTAATGCTTAGTTCTTATCTGAAATTTGATTTTTCTATGGAAAATCCAGTCCAGTCTGGTTCATCAAGAATTGTTAAAAATCTAAAATACTGCTTTAGTGCTTATGGGAGAATATTTTTCAGTAGTCAGTCAGATATTGCCACCCTGTCTTGCTGCCTGACTGAATTCCTAAGGCTCCCAAAGGGAAGCTCAGAACTGCTTCTTGCATCTACTAAATGTCCCCTCTTTCACAGATAAATCTCTTTACTTAATTACTGCACTACTGATCCCATGTGTGTATAACAAAATTTCCCCCCATTTTTCATTCTTACTTGGTCAATGAAAGTTTTTTTCAAGGAGGTATGTAGTGGGTAAAATTTATAGTTCCCAATCTTCTTCTACTTGAAAAAGCGTGAGGAAATGTGACTTTTTTTTTTCTTGAATTGGAATTCAGTCATCTTGAGACATAGACTTGCTGTAGTAATCTAGAAATAGAGTTGGACAGTTTGTCAACATACCTTTAGAGAAAATGTTATGCTGCAGAAGCACAGGAGAATTTCAGATTTTAATCATTGTTTGTAAGAGCTGAGAACAAAACAGAATGCTTTTTTTTTTTTTTTGCTATGTCAGCCTTTCCTGACTATTAGAAAAGCAAGAGGCCAGAAAGATGCTCTTGGGTCATCGGTTTAGATTGTGTGTAGTAGCTGTTCAAATTAATATTTATTATTTCCTTTGGCTGTTGCTGTCCTGAAGGAGGAAGGACTGTAACTTTTAGATGGTTGTTATACGTATTAATTGTTGGCAGGATGTGATGCTTCACCCTTCTCTGAAGGTGGTAAGATCTGTGACTGTTTCCTTTGGCAGAAAGGTTCTCACATTCTTCCAGGGTCATTGAAGATGAATTATTCAGAATAAACAAGAGTTTAGTCTAAAACTTCATTTACCCTGTTCTGACCTGTGTTGACTGCAACTGCCCAAGTCGAGTCCGTGGATAAAGACAGGAGATAACTGAGCTCTGTCTGTTATGACGTTGGAAGCTCCACGAGGGTTGCAATATATGAAAATGAGTGGTGTATTTTCTGTCACAGAATTGTTTTCATAGAATCATAAAATGGTTTGGCTTAGAAGGGACCTTAAAAGTCATCTAGTTCCAAGCCCCATTTTGTTCAGCTTCCTCTCTGACTGCATTTTTAACTCAGCAAAGCTCTGTAGTAATGGAGCCTCTAAGGTGTGTGCCTTGGATCACTGTTGGGAGAACCTCCTTGAACACAAGAGATGTTTGGCCAGCTGAGCATCAGTGGAAGGAGAGAGGATTAATGCTTTGGGCTACTCTTGCTGTCTGGATGATCATAAGAAGTGTGATTGTGATAATGAGTGATATCTCAGTGACTTCATGTGGCCTTTAATAACAGGTTTAGACCCTTTTCATAACTTGCCAAATTTATTAGCAGCAGCTGCTCATTGATCAGCAGCTTGTGATCAATAATTTGCTGATACACTTGACAGTATCACAGTGTTGATAATGTTGGAAAATACCTTGAAGCACATCAAGTCCAACCTATAATCCAACTAAAACCTAACAGCTGTAACATTTATATCATGGCCCTCAACACCTCATCCAGTTTACCCTTAAACACCTCCGGGGATGGCGATTCAACCACCTCTGCGGGCAACATATTCCAATGCTGGATCACTCTTTCAGTAGCGGTATGGATGTTTGCCATTGTCAGATTTCACCTTAATTTAAGAGGTTTAAGTAACTGGAGAAGGCATCCCTGAGTAGGTTCAATGGGTGTCTGATGAAGCTCTGTTCTGAAGATTGTCATCATATATGTCGATGTGATGCTGGATTTCCCATTTTGTCTAAGTAATGTTTGAACATCTGAGCTTGTTAACTTTAAAAGTTTTAACAGGAAGTAATGTCTACTGACAGCTCCAACTCCTCTAAACCTTTTTTTTAAATGCCAGACAAGGAGATGAAATTATTCTGATTTTTTTTTTCAGTTATGGACTACATAACCTTATGTGTAATTTTAAAGGAAAATATATTTGTCCTGCTAATGTTGAAATCTGTAAATTCATAAAAATGTGGGGAAAAGGAAAATAAGAGTAGAAAATTAATTGAAAGCCATTCTTTATTTGAAAATTCCAATATTGATATTAATGTGATGGTCCAGTTTAAGAATGGTTTTCATGCTTCATTAAGTTTTCAGTCTATGTTTTTATGGACAACATTTTTGAGATTCCAAAGATCTGAGTGTGCCCTCTGCTGTGGGATGCTCTTATGCAGATTAATGCAATGAAAGTTAAAAGTAGGTAGCACATGGGAAAAGCATGATTTTTAACTCCTCTATTTGAGGTCTTCCAAGCAATAGCTGCCATCCACTGATGCTGTACGAGTGGATTCCTTACTGTGTCTTAGGTAAATCCCAGCAAGCTGACTTTCTGCTGACTGTATTTCAGTTGTCTCAATGACCCGTATCAAGAGTAGTGCTGTGAGTTGCCAGTGTATTTTTGTGTGTGTGAGAGAGTTTGATTTAGAAATGTACAATTGTTTGGAATCTAGAACATTAGCTGCAATTGTAGAGTTGGGCACAGTGATTTTCAGGCTAAATATACCTTGAACTTTGGTTTCCATCTCGGTATGTCTTCCCAAGCAGCAAGGTTGGCCTTCCAGCATTCCTCTGGACAACCACTCCTAGCAAACAGGCAGTCTGCTGAAGTAGTGCTGTAAAGGCTGTGAAAGGCAGAAATTTTCAACTCTTTCTGTCATTTGCATGGTGGAAATAATTACCACTTTCATAATGAGCAAGTTTTAAATAGTAAGAAAAAGAAGCATTCTATTTTAGTATTTTTATGATGTTTTCATGCAGATGTAGTCAATATATTTATACATAAATATACTGAGTGTTAAACATTCACTGTGATTTCTTTCTTGTTATTTTGTCTGTAGGGTCCTGTTGGCAGAAGGATTATATTTTTCAGTAATACAAATCTAAATTCTGTGTGTGCATTGTGGTGGCTGGGGGCACTGCTTGAGCCTGTTAAGATTTCTTTTGTTGAATTTCTTGAATATGTTTTGTCTTTCCCTCAAATTTATTAATCCTACAGAAGCAGCCTAATATATTACAAAAAATGAATTTTAATTCCTCTAGCTTTTGAAATCAATATATGGTGTGAGAAAGGGATGGAGCGGGATAGATCAGAACAGTGATGTTTGAGAACTTGGTATCCCCAAATCCTGCTTGTAGCTTAGTTAAAAAAAACCAACCTGCTAGTTCTTTATTAAAACAGGTAAGTGATGTGTTTCCTCCCAAGGCATGCATCTTCCTTACCTCCATCACATATCTTACATGTATTTGAGGACAAGTCTTAAGTAGCCCTTTCTGCAAACCTAGCTGGCAAAAATCTCCCCATCTACATAACATTTCTTAGAGTCTCTGCAGAAGACTTAATGATCTTAGGTCTTTAAATATGGGTTTTTTTTCCTTTTTAGACTCGCATATATTTGTGCATATTTAACTTTAAAAGTGAGAGGAATAATTTAGTGGTTCTTTGTTTCCTCTTTCAGCTTTTCTAGTAACAGCAATGCACTGGATGGAGTGAGGCTAACGAGCAGTTTCTAATCCAGAGGGTTCCTGACTTGCTGATCTTTTCACAGAAGTCCTTATTCTTGCATGTGCAAGAGTTTACTTGGTAGAGAGCTGTAATGTAAAAGGAATATTAACCAGTGCAGTTAACTTTAATCCTTCCCTTCTGCCTGGAGATCCTGCATTTGTGTTGCAGTAAATGTGGGGAAATAGTTGTTGTTATCCCGGCACTTCTTACAGTGACAGTAGCGATGGTCTGGAGTCATTTCAGGTATTCGTAAGGGCACCCCTTTGTTTTACTGGTCTGGACATTCGTATTTCAGAACTCGTGTCTTTTGGCCTTTCAGTCATGTCAGTAGCTGTCCTCATTGCACACCTGGGATGTACTGAGGCATTGTTCTGACTTCAGCAGTGGGGAATGAAGGTGTGAGGAGATGACATCACTTGCCCAAAGCGACCGAAGTCTGTACTGTTTTGTTGTTGGTTTAAGCTGTGACTGCAAATGGCCACCAAAGCGAGTTTTCTCTGTGGTGATGTGCGTCTTCCTTCCTTTGTTTTAATGCCCATGTACCTATACAATCATTGCCCATTGTGTGAGAGAGCTGGTGGGAAAAGGCCTGTACTCTCCTTTCTGGCAGTATTATACTATAATTGGTTTATCTTTATCATGGAACCGTATCTGTGGCAAAGCACAGGACTGAACATGATGCCTGTGGGTTCCTGTGGTTGGTAGTCTAGTACAGAGGCTCATGTGGTACAATACCTATTTTCTGTCTGGACTTATGTTAGTGCTCAGCTGTCCCAGGCTAAAAACTGGATTGTTGTACTGGGAATTGTTGCTCTTGATTGTTATTTGTCCTGTGCTCCCAGCTGATCCTTGTTCAAGACAAGAATCACTGAATGGCTCATAACATGGTTGTGGTAGTGCTTTAATCTTTCAGGGAAGCATATTAAGGTAAATGGGAATTGCAGTTGACTGCCTTAATTATGCTGGGCTGAAAACTGGAGCTGTTTTTGCACTGCCACGTGAGCTGTGTGGCCATCTGTCATTGGGGCAACAACTTGTATTCTGAGGGGCAGCTGGCAGGGTCGAGGCTTGCTTTGGCTGGCAGACTTTTTTAATTTGCCATGGCATGTCAGTCAGAGCCCTTAGTTGTGAGTAGTGGAAGAGAGAGGGGTTGCTTTAATTATTTGTGCAATTAACTTAAAAAGTCCAGGAGCAGTGAGCATTTCTGTGAAAATCAGTTATGTTTGTATAGCTTACGTTCTGTGTCATTATAGACCATTTTTTGTGCATTTGAGATAAAACATGACAGTTCTGAAGACATAGGTGTGCCTGTGGGTGCACTGAACCATACATATGGCACAAGAAAATTACACGTTCTTACTAAAATGCAGTGTTACCTTGTGAAAGCACGAATGCTGAAGGAAGTCCATTGAGAGACAACCTACAGATCATGTGGAAGATTCAGTTGGGTTTTGCATGTAGTTCTTTAGAGACTTTATCATACAGGCTCCTGCCTAAGGATGTTATATGGGCTCATTGGTGTGAACTGAGAGAGAGGGGAAAAAACAGTATTATTTTATCTGAGGAAGACTGAATTTATAAAAGGTAATTGTTGGGAAAATAAGTGGTTGGAGAAAACACTGCAGTTGGCAGTCCAACAATATATGGCTTTTAGTTTGAAATGCTTTGAATTTTTTTGTTGAAAGAGGGGGTACTGCTCGCTCTCTTTTTGGTTGGTCGGTTGGCTTTTTTGTTTCCTCAAGACTAGGAATGAGTTGATAGTTTAGTGGTTTTGGGAAGTCTCAGGGAGGCCAGCGTTTACATCGACTGATAGGCTGGGGCGAGAGGAAACAGCATAACTTGAATAATGGATTCTTAGTACTCAATCATAATCTGGAGGGGTACCGATGATATTCTGCTCTACCTTGAACCAGCTGCTGGCTGCTCTAAAAGGACCTTATTAAAGATGATACTGCCTGGTACTCGTGTGCTCTCTCCACTTCTCTCCACTTTTCCATCCAGTAAATCAGAGACCATTAGAGGGACGACATGCAACATGCCTTTATTGACTTTGTGCTGGTAAGAGACACTGGTTTGGGCTCGGAGTCGGCCACAGCGTTGGTTGTGCCTTTCACAGTCCTGTCTGGGAATAATTCTTATGGATCTCGGGCTGCTAAGGTTGGAATGTTATCAGCATGCAATAGAACGTGTCTGAAGCATCTCCTCATTCCTACATACAGCTCAGAGAACAGTATGGAATTAAATTTTTCTGTAGAGCTGTCCTACTAAATTATGTTACGTATTTGCTGGGAGAAAGCAAATTTTTGATGGGAAACTTTGCTTTTGGGTGTGGGAGAAGCATTTGGCTTTTAGGCTTTAATAATTGCTCCAGAAACTTATATTTATGTAGTTCTCTGTACTTTTCAATCTGAAAAATATAGTTAATTTAAAAAAAATCAAGTTGTAATGACTTGGAATAAAATGTTACAATTTCAAGTACCAGAAAGGGCACCGACAAACTGTTGTACTCATTTATACTGGCAAAATTAATTTCAGTGGAACTTTCAAAATTACTTCCGATGTAATTACTTTTGACAAAGGACTTGCCTGATATAGTCTGTGTTTTGAGATGTTCAAGTCCATGTTTTAGTGCCTTGCTTTTGTTCTTCACTGGAGCACCATGCTCCCCAGTAGATATATTGGAGACAACTTTGTTGACAACTCCTGTCTGAGACTGTCCCGTTTTTTAACTTGTGTTTTAATACACATGGGCCCCCAGTCTCCAATGTCATTTGTGATTATGCGTGGGGGGAATGTGGTGGTGGTGGAACCTTTTCCTTTCCTTTTTATCTCGAGTCACTTTTTTTGTTGGGAAACCAGAACTCTTCTGTGTTTGCGCTGAGCAGCTAGTTCACAGTGAGGTTTGGCTTTATAGAAGATGAAAATTAATTTTTAATGCTCTTTATTCAAAATGACTGCAACTCTGCATTTATCCACTAAGGGCACCAAACCAGATCTTTTGGCACTTCTGTCATTGACAGTTCTATTGCTATGTTTGTTATAGAGGTTTTCCCTTTGTGGGATTTTCTTACCAACACTGTCATAGCTTAAGGTTTTCAGATCTTCAGCCACAGTTGATTACTTTGAATTTAGGGAAAACCTCTCTCCTTTCCCATTTGTTTCCTGAAGAAAACAAAAAATATTTTAATAAGGTTTTCTTTTGTCTAAAAATCTAAGCTTAGGTAGCCAGACTAGATTTTTGTTTTGAAGTGCATGTGATTCCTTTTATTTTTCTGCTTAAGTTTGAGGGGACTGGCTCTCAGGTGTGATATATGATTAACAAATTTTTCATAAGGTATTATGTTATTTTACTTTGTTTGCAGAAATGCTGACACTTTCTGCTAATAGATGACACCATGTGTAGCATAGATAGTCTTTGCCCTTGGAATATAAAAGACTTACTGCAATGAAGGATGGTTTCCATCATTTACATAACTACTGCAGTTTAAGTCTTGTTAGCATAATACTGGTTTTGTATGCTTCATTTATATGTTTTCAACAGTTTGCTACCTGGTAGTAAATCTAGGCAGAGCTCTAAATATAACTGTCCTCTGCCAGCCTAGGTTGTTATAGGTTGTTAGGTTGGACTAGATGATCTTCGGGGGTTTCCAACCTTATCAATACTGTGATACTGTGAAATGTTTGGGTTTGTTGTTTTTGGTTTTTTTTTTCTTTTGTTTTCATTCTGATTACTGCATTTGACCAGTGCAGAAAGTACCTAATACGTTATTTCTGTACATTGTACTTATGTTGGGGCTCAAGCTGGTCCTGCATTATTTCCTTTTCTTTATATTGAATTAAAAATAATAGGTGTATGTTGCTTAAAGAGCTGTTGACCTCTTGCCTGTATGCCAGGCCTGGAGTTGCTTGTGGACTTTTCCTCAAAGAGGGTGTTCGCTTATGTACTGTTTGTTTTTGAGGAATATGGACTGCTGGATTGCCCACATATCAATTAAGATGAAAGTTCTTAGAAGAAGCTCTTGTTCCTACCAGTGTATTAGTTTTTGAAGTTATGAATAAAACCCTCACTAATCAACTAAATCCCAGAGAATGAACCCAAATGCATGTGTACAGCATTTGGATATTGCATGGATATTGGTGTATGTGGAGGAAAACGAGTAAAGATTGCTGTGGGTAACTTCTGGATTAACTGGTGAGACATGAAGCAAAATTTTAAAGAATTACTCTTAAAATATATATTCTGTGTAAAGCAGTCATAGAACTTACAACAGTAAAGTACTTCAATATACGTACTGGCATTTTTAATATAAGAAGTTTATTTGTTCAATCTATAGAATAGGAACAGTTTGGTTTTTAGATTAACCATGGTTTGAGAGTAAACATGTCAAAAATTGAATCTGACAGTTTCTTAGAATACACCTTAAGACAATTTTTGTGGCTGTGTTGAGCATGAATAGAACAAAGATGACTGATACTCCGAGTTCTCAACGAGAGCACAGGGAGGAACATGGCAAAGCTCAATGCACTTGTCTTTGCTACATGTTAGAACACAGAGAAAATCCTGGTTTTGCCAGTAGAAAAGCACTGAACAGAGACCTAAGGCTACTGAACTGGATGGAGTTGACAAATACTGTATCTTAGTTCAGTGGGGGAAATAGTAAGCTGGAGTTAACTGTGTTCATAACCCACGGGGCATACTTGATGTTGAGTGCACAAAATATATTTCACTTGCTAAAACTGTTTTGAATGCTCGTGATTTACTCATGAAGGATTCCTTTCTTTTGAGTCTTCAGCAATACTGAATCTGCTTTTGTCAAATATGATGGACTAGCTAAATGTATGTAGTTGTGTAATGGAGAATTTTTTGTGTTTTGTACGTTCTGCATGTGTAGGATTTGAGACTTGCTGTGATCTGTTGTTCTGACTTGGCATCTGTCATCTCACTATCCTGTGGATAGGCATTGGTCTGCTGAGAATGTGGACGTGGAGTGACTTTGGAAAAGATGGTATCATTGGTCTGCAGGTGCTTTGCATGCAAAGTTTACCTCTAGGAACACTTAGACACTTCAGAGAGGCTCTCTCAAGGAAAGGATGCTACATGGTCAATAAAAATCTCTTGTCTGTAGAAGTGATGGTTAATACTGGATTGGTGCTGAGTTGTTGGCATTGATTACTGTTCCCTGAAGCGCTGCAGTTCTCCGGGATTAAATTAAGCAGGAAGTGTGAAAAGACAGGAGCAGAATGAAGTGGTTCTGACTCTTCCTCTTACAAGAATTTAAGATTGGTTCTTTGTTTTGTTTAGTTCTTTAAATTGTCTGCTATGTGTGTGCATGCATGCATAGCGCTTGCTATTTGGCAGGGGTCTTGAACTTTCCTCCACCAAAGGCAGAACCTCCTATAAGTACTTTGAGAGTCAAAAATAGAGGTAGAATATTTTTTTCTGAAAATATTTTTCTGTACTCTGAAAATGAGAGGTGTCTGTCAGAGGAAATTAATCTCCATGGTGATGTCTCTTTTTTGTTTGCTTGTTGATTTTTGGTTGTAAGTGGACATTCCAACTACTGTAATATTTTCCCGGAATATCACTGTGGATAGTGCAGTGCATCCATCTGCTACTTGTGTATCAACTGGAAGTAAAGATTCATTCCATCATAGTTCAGTCTGTGGCCTGTTTCTCATCTTGTGCCAGTGTCAGAAATGCACACAGCCCTGACATGAAATAATTCGCTGACTGTTAAGGACTTCACTTCAAAGATAGCAGCCTGATTCGATGTCAGGCTTCATAGGTTTTCAACCGTGGTTTGACTGATGCACCAAAATCTCTTTGTGTTCCTTACTTGTTAGTCATCAGTGGTGGCATATGCTCTGGCATCTAAGGGAAAAAAGATATTGTCAGCCAGCTCGTGTACAGTGACAGGGTTCTTCAAGGTGTAATGTGTGTTTGTGTGTAACTTGCCTTCGAGCTGTGCAGGCTGGAAGCCTTTGGTTTCACAGAATTTGAATAATGCCCACTTGTCCAGCCTGAATCGAGAGCAGAGGAACCATGGGCAGTGTGTTTTCTTCACAAATTTAGCTGCTGCCCAAAGACCTTTTTGGGGATGTATTTTTCTAAAGCAGGTGGATGATTGTATGGTATCGAGATGTTTTGTTAGCTTTGGGCTGGAGGTAGAAGGTGGCTGTTAAATGAAAACTTCAGTTGCACAGCGTGACTGCATAGTTCGCAAGTTCAGTAAAGGAAAACACGGGATAAATGTGCTTAATGAAATTAAAGATTTTTGGTGCTGAATTGATTTCCTAAGAGTGTTAACACAAGGCAAGGTAATTCAGATCAAACATAGGAAAGTAATTCAATATATATTCCTTCATTTTCACCAGCAGTTTTCAGTAGTATTTGAATTCAAATGAGTTCATAGGAGATACTTATGCTGCCCCTGCTTTATAGGAGTGATGTCTGAAAGAAGCAGCAGGTGAAGGAATATGAGCAGCCATGTCTTCTAAACCTCCATGCCTGCTTTTGGAAGCTTAGCTCATTGGTAGGGTGGAGTACATCAGGATGTCAGCAGCCAGGTCTGGTTTGGCTCCATCAGTTTCAAGCAGGTTTTTGAGGGCAGAGTTCTTAAATGATGTGGCCATCATCTTGTCCCAGATTATCAGTTAGTAGAGGGAATGGCTGTAAGAAAATCAGCAGGGACAGAGACGGGAACATAATGCCAAAACACTGCATGGTCAATACGCTGGTATAAGCCTGTGTGAAAAAACCCTTCCATGTGCCTGTTTATCTTACTTTCTCATGTTGTCTTTCTTGCAATCATGACCACAAGCTCTTCAGGGTAAGTTTGGGGTTTTTCCCCCCTGCTGTCAGTGTTTGTGCTGCTTCTCCAGGTGCTACTGCAAATTAATAACAGTGGAACGATTGAGTAGTTTACAGGTGTGTCAGATTGGTGAGTTCAGAGCAGGTGAAACTGTGACAGGATGACTTGATGAAGGAAACTGAAACTGAGATGATGATTACGAAGACTGTCAGAAAATAGGGTCAGGAAAATAAATTTAATTTGCTGATCTTATATAACCATCTTAGTGCAGCCTGTGGATTCATTAGTTTGAGAACATACTTTGTAAGGGAGAGCAAGTGCTGTGGCTTTGCTTTTAGCAAATTGACTGTAATTTAGAGTGGAGGTGTAGGAGGTTGAATATATTATTACTCTGACTTTCTAGCTGGTGTGATCTTGTCTAGCAGGTGAGTTTTGCCATGTGTTCAGGCAGCATCTGTTCTAGCATACTTCAATTTACAGTTGCAAAGATCCTTGAAACCATGATTTCACAGAGAACACTTACTGATTTCATTATTTTTTAATTTTTTTTAAACAATAATATGGAAAAATCAAAGGGATTGTAGCTTGCTGCAGTTCTCTCTTGATCCTGTCTGAGCCATGGGGGAGCTCACTGTGCACAGCCCAGGGGCACAGGCCTCTGCTCAGGTCACTGTGCCCAGGACGGCTTTGCTTCTGAACAGAGGTGGAGGTTACCACTGCTCTATCACCACCTTAGCACTTAATTTTGAAATCTTAATTCTCTTAAAAGAGGTCTGTTGGATGTCTTGGAGTTTGTCTTGCTTTCTTTCTGATCTCTAGCAGTAAGGAATAAATCTTCTCCTGTACCTTTATTTCTGTTGTAACCACGTTTGAGCAGTGTAAGTGAGATCACACAGCAGCAGTTTCTTTACTTGTTCATGCTCACTTTCCAGGTAAACACAGATACCTCATTACCTATTGGAACAGTCTGTAATTTGGAAAGGTGAGGAGGGAAGCAGGTTGAGTCCTCCTGTTTAAAACTTGTGCAAATTATCTTTGAGATTGACCTCTTAGGCTTTCTTTTCTGTAAACATAATTAAAAAAATTGGACAGGGTGTTTCTATCAGTTACTCATCAGCTTTCAATTTTGTAAAAAGGTTGCTACTGCTCTAAATAGCTTGTTGTTGTTACAAATACCTCACCAGTTGCTAGCCCTTCATCTGTTTGTTTTTAAGTAAACCTAGCGTTTTTGTGAAGACTTGGCAGTGTTTCACTTGCCTGGTCAAGTGTGTAGAATTGTACCCTAGGATCTCTTACAGCCTAACTGAGTAGAAATGCATGATTGTGGTGGGTTTTCCCGCCCTCAAACCTCTGGATGAGAAAGATGATGAAATGAAACTAAGTCTGACACTAGGGAAGACAAGAGGTTAATGTTATGGAAAACTAAGAGGAGAGAGTTTCTCTAACTGCAGAACACTTCATAAGTACCGAAAGGTAACTTGGTAATCAAATCTTTAAACTACTGTACTGGGAATGTTTTGGCTTAAACTGAAGTGTTATTTCTTCATAGAAGGTTTCTTGATGGCAAAATATATTTGGGTACGGATTCTTTGACAACTTAGCAACACAAGTGTAGTAAATATTCATTTATGTAGCAGTGTAAGCTCTGTAGAGCTTTGAAGTTTTACATGTGTGTGGTTGAAAATCATAGAATAGTTTGAATTGGAAGGGACTTTAGAGGTTGTCCACCCAGTCCCACCCCTCTGCCGTGGGCAGGGACACCTTTCACTAGACTTTCACTAGGTTGCTCAGGGCTCGTCCAGCCTGGCCTTGAACACTTCAGGGATGAGGCATCCACAGCTTCCCTGGACAGCCTGTTGCAGTGCTATGGTTTGTCTTTCTGTCCTGGAGCACTAGTTGAATGGTTCTCTGATGGTGCCTTCTGCCTTTGCTGTATTAGCAAAGCCATCCATGGCTGTCTTGGAAAGGGTTCACATAGTTTAGAGGTTCACAAACTCTTCACTTGCACTGATATTCAGTCACCCTCACGCTCAACAAAAAAGTCTCCTTATGGAAATTTCTTTTCTAATGTCCTTCCAGAGCTTAAACACTTTCTCACCTTATTTGTGTACAGCTGTAAGCTAAGTGAATTTGTGCAGTGCTTTGGGCCAAGGAAGTCTTTGCTTTTAGTGTAAATATTTGAACGTTTGTCCTCCAGAAGAGATAATTATCTATAAGATTATTTGACATAGAGAACTTATCTGAAGGGTTGTTAGCCATCTATCTTGTTTGTAAGATGATGTTCCTTCTTAATGTTACACTTTTTAGTTGTGCAACCTTTTAAGGATATAGTCAGAGGACCTACAAAGCACAATAAATTAATACTGTGAAGTGGCAGCCCTCTTCAAACGAGGTATTGTGACCAACCTAGCCTGTTGATGTACTAACTAAAATTAATTTGGCTTGAATGAGGGGTGTTTGTCTTTTGTGGTGGATCAGTGTGTTCAGAGCAATTTCAGGTCTACACTTGTGGCTCTTCTCTTACAATGTGTTTTTGTATATATGTATATTAAATTTGTGTCCAGAAGAGTGCCTCGACAGCTATGCATGTACACTCAACCATTTCTATTCTGTACATATAAGTTTCCATCAGTGCTAAAAAGTGCTGAAAGGCACAGGATCAAACTGTTGAAACTTGTTGGGAGTAAGAAGGACTGATAGGTAGTCAGCACTAGTTATGGGATGGAGCGGGACCTCACCACAGGGCAGCTGCCATGGCACTTCTTAACATCTTTGAATATTCTTATCAGTGTTTTTCAATGTTTTAAAATCTTTGGGGGGAAAGAAATCAGGAAATACAGGTAAAATAACCACAAAAGGAGTTTAATGATTCTTGATTTTTCAGCATGTGTTTTGACCACTGATTCCCTAGAATGTCTTGGTCTGTAAATACTCTACTTTGTGTGTATGTCTGAGAGAAAATACCTGAGGCAGGTGAATAGTGATGGAAACGTTGCCCACACAGGGGAAAAAACTGACCTCTTTATATGGAACTTCTAGATAATCTTTGATTTTTTTGGTATAGTGATAAAGAACACTTCTTCCTCTTAAACCCTCTTCAGGCTCTTGTGTCCTTCTAGCCTAAAGTTTATTTTTGATGGCTGTTTCAATCTGTCTTTTAATGGCTCACAACACAAGTTTACTGTGAGTAGTGAAGGTCTTTAAGAATCTGGAAGGGTCTGTGTTATTTTACGCTTTCTTCACCCATGCTGGTTCCCTGTTGCTTTTTGTTGCATTCAAACAAGTTTTTTTACCATTAATGCACATTATTTAAACATACTTTTTTTGAATAGAAATTTACCATGGTGAGTGAGGCATGACAAATTATAGGGAGTTTGTAGGAAGGATGGTGTCTCAGGCCTTCAAAATGGATGTATGGAATAAATGACAGAAAACCATTCTGTCTGTACTTAAAATGGATGAATATTCAGAACTTGGGAAACTAAAAATGGGAGTTCAGGTGCATGAGTAGAAGGACCTGTTAAGAAAAGGGAAAGTTCAGGATTCTGCCACAGGTATACAGAAAGCCTAGATGTAAAAGGCAGTGGAGGAAGAAAAACAACCCTGCTGAAAACTTCCGGTACTTCTGGATAGTTCAGATGATAGGAAAACTTAGTATGTACAGTTATACCTCCTCCATCACGAGGAACGGGACAGGCGACACCCCCCGCGAAACATTATTCTCGCGAAGAACGGCAGGTCGTTAATATGCATGCAGGCCACACCCATTGCTCCACCCCCCGGAACTCCGGAGCGGTGGGGACAATTCTCTGCTCCTTCCCCGTGTCTCTCTCGGCAGAAGCGAGCAAAGGGAACCATTTCTGAGCGGCTGCTGTGACCGTGTGTGTGTTCCCAGCCCAAACCCCGCGCCGCTGTTTCCCCCCTCCCCGCGTCGGCCCGGCCCCGCTGGTCGCGCCGTCCTGCGCTCGCGCGCGCTTTCACCACGGCGGGGAAGGGNTAAATTATACGTGCATACATACACTGTACATACGAATACATGGCATGTCTTGTGGAGGTGCTGCCTGGGACGTAGTGCAGCGTGACCCTTCCACTGTAGGGACTGGGCACAGAGACACACAGGACCGGCTCAGGGGCCGGGCACAGTACGGCAGGACTGTAAACTTGAGGCTGTGCCGAGGAAATCCCACCTCACAGAGAGAGCCGACCCCGCCCCTCGGCAAAGCAGAAGCAGAGCGCATGCACTGAGTATGAAATATCGCAGATCTGTGGATCCGGACTGCGACAAAATTGCTTCGCAAATGGGTGAGATTGTGAAGGAGAAGTCGCGATAGAGAGAGGATTCACTGTAGTTGCTTTCCATTTTGTGACTTGTTCTCAGGTACCCAGGCTTACTCTGCCTGCCTGAACTATAGTGTTCTCAACATTGTTAAGAATAAATTTGAACTGCAAATACTATGTACTTCATTTGGCAGGGAGGAATCTAAAAGGAATTTTTATTTTCCTAAGAGAGGCATTTCCATATTGTGTAGTGTAACAGAGTTTTAGCCAAATTGGGACCATGCGAAAAACAGTTGAGGGATACTGAGAAAAGAAGCTAAATTTTTTTTGTAATGAAATTGTTAGGAATTGAAAATAGTCCATCATAATGCAGGGCATCATCTGCAGAGTTCTGAACTTAAGAGCATTCACAGCAAAACCATCTCAATTTGGAAGCTCTTCAATTAAGTTTCCATTATATTTTGTTTCAGAATTTCTCAGGAAAAATGTATCTGCAATTAGTGTAATTAGTTGCAAAAAGACATAATTAACGGCCAGATACCCAGATTTTTGCCCTCCATCCCCACACACACACCTTGACAGTTGCAGCTGCTGGTGTTTTAGTCTCTGACGTTTTACTGAAAACAGAGTTCCTGTGTCAAAATCACTCCTATTGTGCATTAAAAATGTATTTCTGAAGTTTGGGTACACTGATACATGGGTTTATGTGCATACCTAAAAGTTCCTCACAGTGTGAAATGACTGTGTTAATAGAAAATACTAATGGAAATTTACTCGCTACTTAAGAACTTTTAGAAGTTCATTGATGCGACGTTTTGTGCATGATACTGCTTTTAATGGTAAAAATACCCCCTCAGCATCTGACAGCATGTTTTCATTGCAGTTCAAAATGGGAAAGTTAAAACTACGTGAGTGTTGTCGGGTAGGTGGTTATGAAGAGCTGTGGAATGGGCTGGGTAACTAATGTGTACAGAATTTACAGTGTTCAGGCTTTCAAAAAAAAGTATGTGCCTATAAAAATTAACATGGTTTAAAGTTCTCTTTAGAAGCAGAGAAAACAAACAACAAGGGTTAAAACTTGATTTCTTTATCAAAATGATGCCATTTGGTTTTCTAATTCCCAAATCCGGATGTGACTTCCCCCCGCCCCCCCCCTCCAGATGTCCAAGAGCAGTAGCTGCTGGATTGGGGTGCTTAGGAGATCCTTAGTCTACAGGGCACGGAAGAACAGAGTGTCCTCCCTGTGCTGCAATTTCCTTGAACACATAATACAAAACCTTTCCAGCTTTCCTCATGTTTGTTTTGCAACACATGTTGGCAGTGGAAAATTGATGATCCTATTCGTTCAATTTGCATTTGTATCATGTATTAATATTGTAAAACTTGATAGAAAAGCTCCTTAGTCTTTATCTCCCAGAGCAGAAATTTGAACATGGATAGTTGTTCTCCATGTAGGATTTCCTTCCCTTTCTCTCTTGGGTTTAGGTAGCCTGTTGGCCCTTAGTCGTACAGTATTTGGTGTTGACAGCAGTTTTTTGTATTTACTCTAGCTTTTAACAAATTGAGTTTTGAGTCAGTGCTTGCCTATTGCAATGGTGTTTTATAGTTTGATGACAGATTTCTTAACTCATTGAATAATGTATATGCTGGCAAATAAGTAATGAGTAACAAAGTAACGAAGCATTTTCCTCCCTACCCTGATAGTACTTGCATTTACCCTGGTTCCACATGTTGTTTTCTCACAGTTATTTCCTTGAAGCTGAACACAACCATGCTTTCCTGCTCCTGACAGGCACTTCGGAATTTCTAATTCAGGGGATAGAATAATAGGAATACTTGTTAAGAACTTTTCAGAGTAAGTGAGGATCAGACAAGTCTGACTTGGTACATGCAAACCTTGCCGCAGTTGAGCTTGTGAAATTCAGGCTTAGTACAGTACATTAGACACAACATACTTGTGACTAATTCGGGGATGATAAAGCTTGGGGGTTTTTTTGTTTTTTTTTTAAATGTGTGCATGTTTCTGGCATAACTATCATTAAATAGCCTTGCTGAAATCAGGTGAAAAATAATTGTATGTTGCAATAGGGGATCTGTCGTTTGGGCGAATAAAAGAGCAATAGTTTGGGGAGAAGTAATGATTTTTTTCCCTGCTCCAGTCTAATGTATGTATTTAGTTTTCCACTGTTGCTAGTTGTGTTGTTCTTATAGGGATATTTCAGAGTTTCTTTGGGAGGGGTGGTGGAGGGTTTTGTTTGGTTTTTTTCTTTCATGTCAGCTGTAACATTTGAACTATTGTGTAAGTGTTGATTGTAGTACTAGGGCAGGAGGAGAAAGTAGAGTGCATGTTTAGTATTGTTGTGGTAGTAAGGGGAAATAACCAAAAGAAGTAGAAGAATTAATATTTTGCCTTTTGCAGCTCACACAGTTGAGTTTTTCTGGAGATGTGTTCTTGGAGATCCAAAATTATGAGGAGTATTAGCACAAGGTGTGCTTTCCTCTTAGCTGTCTGTCAAAGTTACAAAGTTACATTCTGTCCCAAGCAAAGTTTCCAAGTCAACTGTCGGTCTATGAAGAATCAGAGAAGCACCAAACAGTCCGGAGGAAAAAATGTATCTGCTGATCCCATACCCGAATGGATTTCTCGAGAAAATTACACTTCATTGTCTGTTGGTTTATATTATTTCTGAAGACTGTGATAAAATACCCGTTATCTGGGATCTACACAAAGTTAAGAATCTAAGTATTTAGATTTTCTAAATTATTTTTCTAAAATCTAAGAATTTTCTTGGTGCCCCTCTATTTTCTAGTTACATGTATTAAATCATACAAGTGTTTGAGTTGATAGTTCCTGATCTTTTTTTGTCTTCCTCTGATATAACGCAGTACTGGTAGGGTACAGAAAGGGAAGAATGACAGCCAAACCCACTAAGCTATAAAGTGCTATTAATGTAGTTTTTCATCCTCTTACTTCTTTCTTGGGTGAATTAATACTGATTGTACCTGCTTCATCCTCAGCACACATAAAGATGTGTGTTGGGCCTTTCCTCTTGGTTGCCTGGTGTTTTTCCTTACCTTTTTTGCCTCTGCAGGACAGATCTGTGCCTGCCTTTCCCTTGTCGTGATAGGCATTTCAGAAATATTTTTATTTCTGAAACACTAAACTAGGAATTTCCTAAGGTTCATCAAAACTGCTCCTTGACAGAACGTTTCAGATGGGGTAGTGTATTGATAGATGTCACTCACCTCTCATGGAGAGTCCATAGAAGGCAACTGGCTTTGCATGGCCAGTGTCTCCAAATCTGCACTGCTCTGAGTTGCAGGAGATACGTACTTCTTTCTGCCTGTGTTACAACAGTGTTCTGCAGATGTAGCTTATGGCAGAGAGATCTGTGGGAGGCTTTCATGTCCTGAAAAATTTGGTAAAACGATTGTGCTCTGAGATGGTGTTTTAGGAGGGTTGTGCTTGAATGCTTACGATAGTGTTAATTCACAATGAGCCTTGTGGATTATTTTATTACACATAAACTTTCCTATCCTCTCAAGGGGAAACATGTTTCTCTTGACTTCCCATGCATCACAGAAAATCTCAGTTAAGGGGTCAGTTATGGCCCATAGGAAATTTGAAGTGTAAATTGGAGATTCATTATGAAATCTCAGCATTTTCACTTAATTTACTAATTCCTGTACTTTGGGTTTGCCCCC
This sequence comes from Pitta sordida, assembly GCA_013390025.1. Classification (NCBI taxonomy): domain Eukaryota; kingdom Metazoa; phylum Chordata; class Aves; order Passeriformes; family Pittidae; genus Pitta; species Pitta sordida. The sequence goes on along the minus strand of WEKX01020636.1, from coordinate 18,186 downwards.
AGTTTTTCAAAGATAACAGAAATTCAACTGGAGAAAAAAAATAGTAGTGTCATGCTCATTCTTCAGTGCCAACAGTGCCAAAGGCAGTTACTCATGATGGGGGATGAGATGAGGCTAGAAATAATTGCTACCAGAAGTTAATAAAAACAGGAAATTACAAAATTCTAATTATTTTTCTTGAGTTATTGGTATCAAGGATATTCAGACTTAGCCTTATTAATGAAGGTAAGCTTTCTGCTACATAGTTCAGCTACTCTCTACTTTTTGGAAATAATCTATCACCACAAATACCTCATATTTATTTTACATATGTCAATTAGAACATTTTTCTCATGAGTTTTGGAGGCTGGTTTTCATCCTATCAGTGACCAGCCATTTTATTGACATTATTATTTGTGGAAGTGATTTCTTGTTTTGGTTTCTTGTTTGTTTTGGTGGTGGTTTTTGCCTTATTTCTTTTTTTTTTGTCTTTTAAAGTACCAGTGACTGGCTCCCACAATTCCTTAGTGTGTGTGTTCTCCTCACTTTGGTGTTGCTGTTGGAGAATCTAGAATTTCTTCTTGTCTGAGAGTCTCCTGGTAAGGTGGAATTTTTGTAGGGAGAAAGATGAATTTTTGTAGGCACCAGTAGTGTGGTCACAGGGCTGCGTACTCACCTCTCTGATCAGACACTTTGAAGTACTGCCTGAACTTGAAGTATGAGGGTTGATCAGAAACCCTTGTCTGGTCAGGACAAAGTGGAGATACTTGAACCTCTTTCAGTGTGTTTTTACTGTTCTCACTGGCTGCACTTTTCAAATGAGACAAAAGTTGCTGTATTTCAGCCAAAGAGGGAGATGACCTTTGAGAGTGGTGATTTAACTGCTCTTACAAATGAAGTGATATGGCCAGGCAGAAATTCTAATTGGTCCTGGTTGGAATCTCGAGTCAGTAGTCAGACGGAAAAAAACCAGCTTGCAGTAATGATTTTATTTAGTATCACTCAGGAATGTAATGAGGAAAGGCTCTTAAACACAACATAGGAAAGGCTTTTAAATAGTGTATATTTCTGAACCTTAAAATCTACTTGATCAGCTTTTTCACTGTAGCATCAAAGAACTGTGCAGCAAGGTCACAGCTTCGAAAGTATTGCTTTATGAGTGAGGAATGCATCCAAAAAGGGATCCTTGTCCCTTCTCAATGAGAGCTTGTCAGGGCAGAAGTCAGACTGCCTATTCAGCAGGGAGGGAAGTTCTCTTAATAAAATACTTTCAAGGCAGCCACCTGGACATCTATTTATTACTTTTCTGAGTGTTACTGATGATGCTGTAGTACAGTTATCATCAATTTGGGAAAACCAGTGTAATTTTAAAAAAATACCAAAGGAAAAAGTCTATCTCCTTATTGCAGTGCATCAGTTTTGCACGGTAGCGCTCATCATTAGAGCTGCTTGTTCTATAAAAAAAAAAAAGATTTTTTTTTCTTCCCTCTAAAACAAGTTATCTAACAGCTACCTCAAGTCTGTAGGTACTTGCACAATTATTCTGTATGGCTAATAAAAATGTGCATATTAATGTATTTTTTAGAAATTCAGTCTTTAACCTGATGTTAATACCTCTGTTGTGGGCGTGGTTGTGGATAGAAACCAGAATTTTTTCTCAAATCCTAGTTATCGCTTTTTGCTCCTGGCTTCTGAAAAGGAAAATATTCTTCATAGTACCTGGAGGGGTTTTTATCTGGTATTCACACATGGTTTTTGTGCTACATGGTTTTGGACCATGAACTCTCTAGTGAATGTGGTTTAAAGATGTTGAATAGCTGTTTGTGACTGTTGATAATTTTTTAAGAAATATAAGTGGGGACAAATTTTGGGCTTGCAGCCAGTTTATCTTTCCCAGTTGTCTCTTTTCACTTTGTCTGTTTTGTGCCCACTCTAAGAAGTGAAGATTTTGCCTTGCTGTGTAAGCTGTGCTTTAGAGTGCAGCACTTCCAGGGTGCTAGTTCACCTAACAGACCTTTGAGGGAATGTTTTTCCTCCCATCGGATCTGAGTGACCTTTGTAAGGATTGCTGTAGTGGGCTGCAAAACGTGCTGAGGAGAAAAGATCAGATTCTTAGGATCTCATGGAAATAAACTTTTATCTAACACAAGAAATAAACTGATGTAGCTAGAACTAGTTGCGTTTCTCCTTGTAGAAAATAATTTACATGTGTTGTAAAGCTAACATGAGCTTTTGAATAAATACAGATAGAGTTTGAATGTCTGATCTATTCTTACCCTTTTTAGGCCATGATGACTGCACGACCTATTTCCAATGAGTAATAAGATGTCTCATTTGGGTATTGATGTTTCAAAGCTTAAAATGTAAATTCCAAGAAGGTGCTATGTATTTGATTCTTAAGCAGGGGAAGTGGGGGTGGGTGGACCGATAGGGCATGGGTTTGTGATTTTTCTTTTTTATTTTGCTCTTTACAAGTACTGAGACTTTTAGTTTAAGCATTTTTTTTTTTTTTTTCATCTTTCAATTTAAGAAAGAATTTCTGTACAGGAAAAATTCGAGGTATTCCAGATACTGGTACAAGTTACAATGTGCTTGCATACTGTTACCATCATGCTCATGGCTAAGCTTCGCAAACAAAGATATAGGAAGGGCTCTACCCACGCTTGCTACAAACATTCTGGTGACTAAAAAGGCTGATGTGGGATAGACAAGTTTGGGTACAAAAGGCACAGCAGAACATCTCCTTTGAAAGCTCACGTAGAATTACTCTTGAGGAGAAGAGACAATGCAGAAAGAACTGTGCTTCATTAATACGGCCTAAGGAGACTTTCCACATACTGTTGTATATCTTTGGTTTATTATCAGTAAGAAAGTGTATGTATATTTAAAATATTCTGGTAGTCAGTAATGGTTATTGTGTCTAGTTGTTGCTTCCCAGAAGGCAAAATCTCCTTATTCCATATGGTGTTCAGCAAGTCTGATCTTTCTGCAGTCTTTAAGAAAGCATACATTTTTAATGTTAGGTGTGTCCCCTTTCCCAGTGGACAGCATGCTACTCTGGGTGGAGATCTGTCTCTCAGTCTTTATCTTGCAGGATCTCTTCCAATTCCAAACACAGTGATCCCCCCGCGTATTCGCGGCTCACATATCTGTGTATTCAATTAATCGCGGTTGGATGTTCAGCGAGTTGTGAGACCGTGCACGTGCGCAGAATGTCTCAGACCCCGGATTTCACGACCAGGAAGCACCAAAGGGCACTTCCTCCATTTAATGAGGTGCTACAGTGCGAGCCACACTCCCAGGAGCACCCCTCCAGACCTTATTAGTGGAGGGTGTGTGGCTGCAGGCGGGGAGTAGTTGAATATTCATGGGTTCGGTATCGTCACGGATTTCATAACTCGTGGGACCCGCCCAGACCCAACCCCCAGCGAATTCCAGGGGATCACTGTAGCTCCAAATAGTCTGCTGTCAGAGGTTAATCTTTCTTCTTGACCAGTGCTATCAGAACCTTGCAAAATTACCAAGTCTTAGATTTTGTCTTTCTTTGAGTTGAGCTCCTCTGTATATTGCTTGGGAAATTCCACAGCATTTCTTTCCATAATGATAATTAAAATGTATCACAGTATTTATTTAAGTCTCTTTAGTGTTAGTAGTTAGCATATGTCTTATTTCAATATTGTGTTTCTAACATCAAACATAAAATGAAGGGAGTAGCTGATATATATGCTTCCTGTTTGGGAGCTTCTTTGTTTGTGTTTGGTTTGTTCTGAAGTTCACTTTGTAGAAGTGGAACTTGATTGTGAAGGACCACCAGAGTGCTCCTGCCCTTAGGACATGTTGGATCTGCGCTCAGTGAAGTTCTCCTGTCATCTTACTCACTTTTGTAGTTTCTTGTTTGATTTGGGAGAAGAGGAGGACGTTGTGGATGCTTTTTTCCCCCCCCTTCCCTTTGTGGTAGTGGTATTCCAAGCTAGCATTTTTCAAAAGCAACCTTAAGCCATCCATAATTTCAAGTAACCCTTAAATGCTGCCTGGAATCAATGGGAAAGGCTCTACTGGTGTGAGAAAGCTTTGCCCTGAGATGCAGAGGAGAATGTATTTCTAAACTCAGTACCTTTATGTTGTGGTCCTTTTAAGTGTCAACCACTTGGGAGAGTTTGCGAGGACACAGGGTGAGTGTCAGTCATAGCACTGATGTACATACATTTCTTTAACAGCTCACTCCCAGAGATTTTGCTCCTTAAAGAAAAACTGTGGGTGGGCGTGTTCCACTTGGGTTTGGGGTCATGGTTTGTTGCAGAGATATTCATGTTTTTGGAGTTCCTGTATGTGCAGATACAGGACTCCTGCCTTGTATTCCTGTTCTGTCCGTTTGTTGGTCTTTATTTCTGGCTCTGTTGCGTGGACCTTCCTTTTCTACTCCCTTAAATATGTAGTTCTTTTCTATTGGAATGTTGAGCTGATCCAGCAGAGAGGTGGTTAGAGCTGTCATCTCCCAGGTTAGCACTATGCATTATCCATGTTTTGCCAAATTGATGGCAAGATTCACTGTACCCAAAGCAAGTGAGCTGTATCAGTTCACATTTGAGTTGCTTTACTTAGATTTTCTTGTGAAGATGGACAGTATTTAGATTTTTTTATCTTAATAGTTTATTGTTTAATTTTGTGAAGTTGTACTTCAGTTCTACTTAAGACACTGTGTGATGAACTCTTGTTACTGCTGAAGTTTGTTTGATGGACAAGATTAATGATGGCTTCATTTAAATAGGTTCAGTGTGGATTAACTTTATTTTTCAGAGCTATTCTTCTGTATTTTAAAACCAATTGGTTATGTTTTTCACTACTTTCTTTCTTCAGTCTACAGGAACAATTCTAGTGCTGTGTCTGTTTGGAAATATCTGCCACCCTCAGCACTTTGATTCTTTTGACTACAGATCTTTCTGTTTGGTTTGTTTTGTTCTTCCTGCCTCATTTAGGGAACATGCGGAAAACTAGCACAAAAATGTGAAATTGTAGCGTTAAAACTTAGGTGGTTTAAACCCTACAGATCAGTATATGAGCTGCCTCCCTTGAGTCTCCACTTTTTTTTTTTTCCTTTTAATTGATGATTTCAGTGGGTCAAGTTGGTGGGGTTTAATACCTTAAAAAAAAGCTTTATTATCCTTACTGTCTCACTCAGTTGTCATTTATATGCAAGAGGACTTTTAGAAATTGTTGTAACACATGTAAGTTAGAAATGTACATATATATGTGCATGTTTTGAAAAAGATCTGGTTGGGGGGGTTTATTAAACTGTTTTGACAGTCCTTTGTCACTCTTCTGTAACTTAAAACGTCTTCATGAAACAGAAGTTGTTAATTGTGCAATTTTATTTTTTTACTTTATTTTAAGGTACTTACTTCCACAGTATTTTTGGAAACAGAAAGCAGTCCTGATTGATTATAGCAGTTGCCAGAATGGTAGATTTACTTTCCCTCTTATTTGCTCTTACTGCTCTTTTATAGGTCTTAGAGATTGTAGTGTTATGGTTCAGGATTCTTTAGGCATTTTGAAATACGCAATGAGATAATTCTTAATCTAAATTTAGGGTTTGACCTTTCAGTGTCACAAAGTTCAGTAAACATGATTTTTTACAAATTATGTTACTATACAGTATAATTGTTGTAAAATACTTAGGTAAATATTTATTTGAGGGCAGATTCAGCTTAATTTAGTCTCTTAAAACTGCAGATGTATTTGACTTGGTTAAAACTGTGACAGCATCTGGCAGTCATTTCGGCAGGTGTTTTTATGAGCATATTAATTAATATTACAAACACACTTCCAAATTTGTTTATTGACTTTTATGCTTCTATCATCAACAGATGTGATTATAATGCTTTTTAAGTATGTTGGCTCATACTGTTAAACTTTAAGGTTTTTCGAAATATTTTGGAGGTACTGCTGTATTTTAAAGTAGATTTTTTTGCTTTGAAGCAGGTGTACGCTTAAGTGGTTTTTAGGGAAGGAGTTTCAAAATAGAGCTCTTGGAGTTCTTGGACTGTTTTAGGGGTTGCTACATTGCTTGCTTAGGGCAGGATAATATGCAGTGTTGAGGAAATGCTACTTTGTGACGAGCATTTCTGTGCAGGCTCACACTGGAACTGGTTTTGTCTGTTCAGATCTTACAGGGAGTGTTTGGGAAGGCTAAAAACAAGCACCGAGGCTGCTGCTGTAAAGGATCACTCAAGACTTTGAGGTTTCCTGGTAGTGTTTCACCTGGCAGTAACTACACAGGCTGCATTTGGAAAAATATGATCAGTTGTTATTCCTGAGGTGTCAGAAACCATCTCTGTGGAAGCCCCTCTGGAGTGTGACACAAACTGCTGGTTAGAAAGGCTGCATCCCCCAGACCTGACCAGTTATCCTTCCATAACCACATGTCACCTTTGCGAGTGACCTGTTGGCCTGTTAGAACACTGGCAGCAGCTCCAGGTCAGAGGACGGTGGTTCCTGAAGGACTGTGCTCCCTGTGAGCTGCTGCTGCACTGTGAGCCTCTGTCACGGTATGTTCCCATGTGCACAGCACACGGATCGGAGCCTCCAGGCTAACATTGCTCAGGAGTGATGGGCACCTTGGCACCCTTCTGCTTCCCACACTGCATAGATTCTTGCTTTCCCCTGGTACTCTTCCCTCATCGTCTTGCTGTTTGGATGTAAAAAGGAAAATTTTAATTCTTCTGATACCTGCTGTGGATGTGAGCATGTCCCTTAATGTCATCTGTGCTGGAAGAGTGATCTCTGAGCAGGACTCCTGCCATCCACCTAAACCCACTGCAAGGAAATGAATACGTTTCTCTTCTGCTTAGCCAGTCCTTCAGTGTTTCAGCCAAACTGACCTTTACTTCCATTTCCCCCCCTGCCCCCCCAGGCGTCTGCCTTCTCTTTCCAGCAATAATATATTTTGTCCTTTGTGGCCTTCAGGGGTTTACTTCTGAAGACCTGATTGGGTTTTATCTGTGCCCTTTTCATCAGCCATTGAGGATCAAAATTCCGTGCTTTGATTTTTATTTTTCCTTTTTTCCCTGTTACTTTTGCTTAGTATGCTTTTGCTGTGTTGCGTGTAGCAATTTTGAGCTATGGTATGGACCATCCAGAGCAGGGGGAAACCCCCAACTGGTCTGATAGTCATTTGTGCCTTCAATGCAAAATAGGGGTGAACTGGGAGCTTTAAGACACAGCACTCAAAGTCCCTGGGTAGCTATGGGGAGATGTTGGCAACAGAAATGTTAATTACGGTATCAAATCTAAAATAGAAACAAGGTGTGCTGAGCAGATCCCTGCTGCAATGTTTGTGAGAAAGCCTTTGGGCTGGTGGTGGTGCCTGAATTCTTCCTGGCAGGGGCTGCTTCACACCCACTGCTTCTTTCTCTGCTCTGGTGTGCCAGGGAAGGCTTCCATCTTCTGCCTCTGACACCTTGGTGAACTGACAGGGTATTTTTGATCAGAGATGAAAAGAAACAGGTAAAGCCAGGTGACTGAATCATGAGTATGCAGTGGGTCTGCTCTGGGGTCAGTAACACCCCCCACAGGCACTGGGCAAGACACTCCTTCACAAGAGGACACTGCTGTCCGTCTGGCAGTGCTGTCAGGGAGGGAAGTGCTCAGATGCTGGTGAGATGTGCCTGTAAGCAGCAGGAGGGGAGGGCGAACTGGCTTTTAGCTGAAGTTAAAGGTGCCTCTGTTTTAAAAGGTGGTGGGTCTTGAGATTTATAGAGGTCTCTAGAGGTTTCACTGTTCACTTCTGTCCTGAAAGACTGACATGTGCTGTTACTGCAAAAGGATTCTGTCGTCATAGATATCATATGTTGTGATCTGCTGTGGCACATGGAAAGGTTGCAATTTATCAATACCTTCTAAGGAACAGGTAAAATTGGGACCAGAAGAGAGCAGGACACTGAAATAGTGGTTTTTTTCAGAATTTTGTTGGTCATGGTGGTATGCATAATCCGGTTTTGTAATTAACATCAAAAAAACCCCCCGAGCCCCTCATGAGAATCATGAGATTAAGACTTTGAAATGTAAGGAAGTCTCTCTAGAGTTGCAGTTTTTTGTGTTTTAAGCTAAGTGGGTTGATACTGGAAGGGTGGGGGAATTTTAATGTGGGACGTTGCGGGTTTTTTGTGGCCTTTTTTTGACATCAGTCTCTCTTCAGTGTAATAGACGTATTGAGGAAGACTTTGGGCTCTGCAGCATCGCATTTCTGGCTGTCACTTCCACATCGCATTTTGCCCAGTTGAAGAATGAAAAATTAAAAGGAAATCCAAAATTCTTTTCTCGTATTTAAGCATCTACAGAAAGTATACCTTTTACTCAAGTGGAGTTGGCTTAAATTTATTTTCGAGATGTCTTTTGGTTTGCCCTTTTTAAAAGTCTTGTAACTTTATAATGTAGTGCTAGTTTTTAGGGCATGCAGTGTTTCCTTGCTTGTTTCAAGTATGTTCTATAAACCTATGAACATGGAAATTTGAAAGTAGTGAATCAGAAACTTGAAATCATCAAACTTTCTGCACTTCTTTTTTAAAGGGCAGGGTGCAAATATGCTCTTACTCTTCTAAGTATAATTTAGGTGAAGAGAAGGTATGCGTTTAAAGCAACCTCCATTTTACAGAAGGTTTTGTATGCTGTCCTATTCTGCCTTAAATGTTGTACTAAGTGCTGTATTTACTAGAGGATTTCTCAATAACACCTAGTTAATTATTGAAACTCCTGTGTGCCTTGTTCTGCTGATAGTGTTAGGTGAAAAATTTGAGGTAATGAGGCGATGGAATTAGCGTAGTGAAGTAAATGTTTGCAGAGAAACCAAAAGCCTCAGTTTTGGGTTGTTGGTGTTTCTTAAGCAACTCTTGGTGTAGCTGCTGTGTGCATATGGAGAATGTCAGTAATTTGATGTGTCCTTTCTCATACAGCTTTGTGTATCCTGTGTATAATCTGATTTTTTTTTTACTAGAAATTCCCTAGCACTTCCTCCCCACCCTCCTGATTACATACTTAACTGAAAATTTCTGAAGCATTTTCCTGGTATAAAACAGAACTACAATTCCAATTATCAAATTTCTTTTTTTGTTTACAGATGATGATGTACCTGCAGATATGGTTGCAGAAGAATCAGGTCCTGGTGCACAAAATAGTCCATACCAACTTCGCAGAAAAACTCTTCTACCTAAAAGAACAGCTTGCCCTACAAAGAGCAGTATGGAGGTAACTACTTTGGTTTTAGTTGTAAAGGAAATCTTACTGATTCAAGAACGTGAGACTAATTTAGTATTTTCCATAAATTACCTAATAACTGAACTAATTCTTACTTATTTCGCTAAAGGGTGCCTCCACTTCGGCTACTGAAAACTTTGGTCACCGAGCAAAACGTGCCAGAGTGTCTGGAAAATCCCAGGATTTATCAGGTTTGTACAAAAAAAGCACATGAGGGAAAAGGGGTGGAAACATTTTGATTTCACATACATCTTCCCACACCGCATCCAAATGTAACTTTCCTGTGTGTTCTCCAACTGAGAAACCGTAGTGAAAAAAGACCCCAGACAACTACAAGCTTCTTCTGAACTTCAAAATTTGAAGCATGATTGTAATCAGAATTTTTAGAATCTGGTTCTTTAGTGTGTCTGCTTCAGTGCAGGCATGTTTTGGTTGGATTTATCCTCACAGTGTTGTGTAGTTGTATCCGAGCTGCTGTTAGGAGCAGTAATACTGTAGTGGGGCCTTATTTACCATTCTCATATTGATGGTGTGGTTTCAGGGTATTGTTTAGAGTTAGTTTTGGTTTATTATAGCACTTCATTGTGGAGAGAACTTGTGTGTTTGTAAATAAGAAATGCATATACCTATATATATATATATAAATGTACATGTACTTCTGCACACAGCTACAGTATATGAACACTGTATAATAAGCAATACACGTGTATATAATTGTATTGTGTGTGCACACACATCTTACATACATACAGGCACACATACCCTACTTGTTTTTCTTTCTATGTCGTTTTTCAGTCTCTCTGCTTCCATTCCTTTTTGTCTCCTGACACACTCTTTAGTTCCAGGAGATCTACTGTCACTTTTCTCTGGAAAATCAACACCAACGCTTGCCAGCTCTCATTGATGTGGTTTCTGTTGCTTTTCTTGGGTTTTTATTTTAGTCCATGTCTCCCTTAATATGGTGAATTGAAACTGAGCAGCTGGCTCAAGGCTTTGGTCTGTTTTCATTGCTTCTGTGGAGGTCTGCTCTTTCTGTCTCCTCACCTTCTCTATCATATAGATTTTGTGTTTCAGGCTCTGTCTCTTTCCTCCTCTCTTTTATTCTCCCTCTCTTTGATTTACTCTTAATTTCAACAGCTGTTTAAGAACCATTTAACCTCAGATTTATATCCTTGAAAAATCCAGAACCAATTGGACATCAGCCTGTGTCATTCTGCTTCAATTCATTTCCTGGTTTGCTATCTGAAGCCTCGTGCAAAATCATCTTGTCGCAGACTCGGTTTTTCTTGCCAGTTCTTAGGTTTTTTCCAGGTCATTCACCTTTTTGATGTGATTTTCCTTGTGCTTTTACTCACCCCCTTGCTTTAGCAAAGGTGTGTAACTTTACTCAAGTCCTGTGGTGTAGAGTTTTCAACACGAATGACATTGATTTCCAAAGGAATTCTCCTCACTTCAGCTGTACATTCCTTTTGTTGCATTCTTAAACTCATGTTGGGAAAGTACGAGTTTTGTGGAGGCTTCTCCAGCATGGAATTAACAGGAATTGTAAACAATTATTTTAAAACTGTACTTTTAAGATTGTGACTGGTTTGAGTACAATCTAACAAAGGGGTGTCCTCCTCAATACATTTTCTACTGATCTCTTTTCCAGTTGGTTGTTATTTATTTTCCCTGTTGAATTTCTGGGAGATTCCTCCAAGTTTGTGCAAGTATTGATTGTGGTGAGATGTATTTTAACACAGAACCCCCTCAAGCCCCTTTTTTTGTTGGCATAGGTAATGATAGCTGTTGGAACTGAGTTGTTAAGCGTGAGACTTTCTGGGTTGTTATGAGTGGAGATTGTGTATTGTCATCTGAGACATGCAGTTCACCTTGGCACTGTGGATGAAATGAAGGCATGGGACTAAAAAAAATAGGAAAAATCTTGGTGGAAGACCATTCCTGGTTGTATGGACTCTGAGTTGAGGAAAACTTGTTGGAGTAGAAAGAGAAATGCCAGTCAGTTGGATTACCCACTGGAGTAGAGCCAGTAGTTAGAAAACAGAAGACTTTTCCTTATTTTAATGCTGATTTCAGATTTAGTTCTGCTGGGAGTGTTGCTATTTTGAATTTGTTTTCACGGGACTACAGATTTGCAGTACATACTGAAACTGTGGGTTACTGGATCATTCATTGATTGTTCTGTACATCAGGAACATGCATAACTTGTACTATACAGAACTTAGTGACTTTCTGCATTTATTTTTGTCTTTCCCTATTGATTTTTAAGATATTTCCCCAAGATTAATACATGCTGTGTTTCTGACATATTTCTGCTTCTTAACAAGAAAAGATTTTTTACTAAATGCCTCCTTGTACAGTAAAAGCTATTTGTCTCCATCATCTTCACTAAAATGGACAAAAATGGTGTCTATATGAGACATAATTTACAATTTGGGATTCTTGGGATGACATTCTTGGTCTTTGTACAAAGAAATGAATTCACTTTCAGGCAGCTTTCCCCGCCCTTTGTCTTGGTATTACTTTGCTAGTTGCTATCTGCTAAATGATCAAAACTGAAACTGAACTAGCTTCACACATATCCTGTGGAAACAGAATGACATAACCAGCTGTGTTTCTAATTTTCAATTGTGCAGCACATGAACGCTTACTAGATCATAAAGAGTTTGCTCTAACCTAAGTTGACAGTTAAAGATGGATGATGACCTCTTGCACTGCTTTTACTCTTGTCTGGGTTTAACACTTACACGGAAAACTGGAGGGGTTTTTTTAATATGAATATGCATTTTGTACTTAACCTTCACTTTGTCAATGGGCATGAAACCGTCAGGAGTAGGAGCACATGAATGTTTCTTACTTGGTGGCCAGACAAGCCTTTAAAACTATTTTGACTTGTTTTTCTAAACTTAGAGAAAGAACACATTGATTGCATTCTTGCTTTGACACCTTTAGTAAAAGATACTCAAAGTCTGAATTGCAGATTTATAGAACAAAAGCATGTACAGTAGTTCTCTTGGATGCAGGGGATATTTGTCTTCACATTGAGAAGTGAATTAGTTTTCTCAAATTATACTGGAGAATTTCACCTAGTATCAGTGATTTCAGTGGAGAAATCCTAAACCAACTCCTGCTTAATTGAGCAGAAGGGCAATTTAAGTTCAGTTGGTCACTTCTACAGTATTTTGGATAAAGCTGAGTGAGGATAGCAAACACTGTAAAATCATCGTCTTCATTTTAAGAGCAGTGCCCAATTTTCCAACTAAATACAGCTTGAAAATTTGCAGTGGGTGAGGGGACTTATGGAGGCTTTAAA
>WEKX01020635.1:5102-16019 GCA_013390025.1 Pitta sordida | reverse complement strand
CCCTGAGGCACCCCACTAGTGACCGGCCTCCAACCGGACACAGCACACCATTAACCACCACTCTCTGAGCTCTGTTATCCAACCAACTCCTGATCCAGTACACTCTAAACCTATCCAAGCCACAAGCCTCCAGCTTCATCGGGAGTTTGTTATGTGGGACAATGTCAATTGCTTTACTAAAATCCAGGTACACCACATCAGCAGCTCTTCCCTCATCAACCAGGTGGGTCACCAGATCGTAGAAGGAAATGAGATTGTTCAGGCAGGAACTTCCATGCTGACTAGGTCTGATCTCCTTACCCTCCTGGAGGTGCAACATAATTTCCTTAAGATTATTTGCATGAAAGCAGATGTGTTGATGTCTGAAAATAAGTACAGTTTAAAAAAAAAGTTCATGTAAGAGCAACAACCAGTGTTCAAATACTGGTTATACCCCTGTACCACTTGCAGCTTACCAGGGAAATGAAGGTACATCCTTATTAGTGTTTTAGTTTAAATCAGAAGAGTGGTATTGAAGTAAGTAGGCACATTCTCTGTGCTTAGATTATTTGGACTCCCATTACAGCATGAGTGAATGCGCTGAACATTTTCAGAGAAATTTAAGTTATAGACATCACTGTATAGCCCATGTAGTCTGACTTAAACTGGAGTGAAATTACAGTGTTCAAGAGAGTATAGGGAAGATACTCTGCATGTTCATACTTATTGCTATTTCCATGGCCTACTGATGCAGACATGGAGCATCTCGAGCAAACTCTGCAATGCAGGTATACTTTTTTGTAGTCTTTTACTTTAAGGTGGATAGTAATGTAGAAGAAGTTGATTTATGACCTAAAAATGAAGTCAATAAAAGAAGGTTTGTTCTAAAATAAAATTATCCAAAAGACTCTAATCCACTTTTTAGAATTAAAGTATGAAACAATTTAATGAAGAAAAAATTCTAATTCAAATTTTGTTTGTTCTGTCATCTTCGTTATATTTGCCAAAATCATCAAAATGTCACTAGCCTCCAAAATGTTAATTTTGTAATCATCTGGATACACCTATGCTGCTCAGACATTTAAGGTCTCTACTTGCAATTTATCTATGAGATTAGAAATGTATCAAAATAATTTCCTTCAAAAATAAACATTTTTGAAACAATTCCTTTCTGTTGATATTGGAATGTTTCTTAAGACAACATTAAAAATAAACACAAAAAAGTTTCATAATTTGGTTTTCTTATATTTTTCTCAAGGACAACCATCAACAGGAATCCAATTACATTTTATCACCTGTATTAAAGGTAGACATTTATTCCATTTAAACAGTTAAGTTTTAAACTAAATGTCTAGAAATGTCTTTAAACATATGAAAGGTCTTTCTTTTCTCTGTTGTAAAGCAGCAATATAGTCATCTGAACTTTCTGCCCATAAGTTGTGTCTGAGCTATGCTGTCTTTTCCAGACACCGTTTTACTGAATGCTAAATCGCAGCACAAATCACATTTAAAATTATACCATCTCCCCAATGTTTTAATTTAGTTTAGTGGCTCTGGATGTAAGTTCCTTCTGTCTCTTATATGAGATAAGCAGGTGCTATCTATTGCTGCCCTTATTTAATGCTCTGACTTCAAAGAGCAGTAAAATGGGACATGCAAGATGCTGGAAGATGCCTCCAAAAGCACATCCGTATGTAACTATTCAGGTCAGTTTTTGCTGTGAGCTTGAGAAATTATGCCATCAGCATGCTGTAATGACTTACTACAAACTAACTAGGATAGCTATTTACATGGCACATATTGGATCATGCAAACCCTCAGGTGCTACATTGCACATCCTCAAATAACTTCATATTTACCATCATTTCTCACCTTGATCCAGTCTCAGTTCAATTACCTCCTCAAAGAATATTAGAATCTTTAAAGGTAATCACAATTTTCTAGCATTCACAGTCCTTAAAAAAATAACACTGGTCAGTGTTATAAATTACGTGTGTGTCCTTATGTCTTGGCCATCTTTGGAAAGGGTGACAATTATGTTTCTTATCTGTGGTTAAATATGAGGAAGCACATTTTATACTCCATATGGGATCCCATGTTGCATACAACTGGATGGAGAACAGACATGCATCTGGCTGCAGCTACTCAGACATCCTGAGTGCAACTGTTTAGAGCTTTAACTCTCTTGTTAAAAGTTGCTATGAAAAACAAGCAGAAAGAGATTTTTAAAAAAACAAATACAGAAACAACTTCACTTTTAAGTGTGTTACTTTTTATAGTTGGACTTACATAATTTACTGCTTAAATACACAGAACTCTCCACTTGAATTTATCTTTTCCATGGAAAGCCCTCTTTCACATCATGTACATGCAAAACTGTATGACTAGCTTTTGATAGAAAGAAGCAATCCTTGAGAGCAAGAGAGCTCTTATTAGTAGTGTTGGTTTAGATTCTGGTCTAAAGCATCCTATTATGTTCGTCCTGTAGGGATGAAATGTGACTTGGTAATTTTCCTAGCGCAAAAGTAGTCAAATCAATCATGATCACTACTGTCATTGCTAATTTAGCGGGGGCAGGGCGGAGGATGAGTTGTGGGGAGTGGAAATAGTAAGAAAATCAAGGCAGTTGCTGACATTTGGAGTCCTTTTGACAAAATATATAAAATTAATGTAAAAAAAAAACCCCATGGACAGTTGGAAGTCCACCTCTTTAGTAATGTGATGGTATTTAACTGGCAATTAATTTATCTGCAGTTGAAATAGTGTCAAAAGAAGAGGGTTTTCAATTGCAAGCAGCTGTAATGTGAGTGTAGATTAACAAACCCACTGCATTATAGTTCCACTTTTCTAAGCAAAATTGTTTATGATATACTTTTTGCAGATTGAAAGGAAATCTGAGGGAGAAAGTATTTTTAAATTGTATACATTAATGATGAACTGGGAGTACAATTTTTGTGCTTTTAATTTTTTGCTTTTAATGTCATGAATAGTTGTAACAACAATAATGACCACAGAAGTTTGTGTGTTACAATGCAAGCAGTATCTAATTGAACCTTTAAGTGGCTTGTTGAAATTTCAGGTTTTACTTAATTGCATTCAGAAAATAGTATCTAAACTCTAGAGAGAAATTAAAACCATCTTACACCACTGGTGACTCCTCTGATAAATCAATTTCAGGCTTGACGTAGTAAGTTATACTACTGACAGCAGAATGCCCCATATCCTGTGGGACTGCCCAGACTGTATTTCAAAACTGAAAAGACTCATCTCTGGTTCCTAATGGTGTTATGTAAATACAAAGGCAACGGGCAGCATGCAGGGTGACATCACAGAGTATAGGATGAAAGGATGATCACAACATTAAATTAAGTCATGGCAAGTATAGAGAACAATCTGCATAAACCTATGGAAACATCCTTATTGCACTTCATCAGGGACATGCCACTTGTACTTTTAAAAAGCAATAAAGTGATCTGAAGACAACATCACCAGAAAAAACACCCAAACAGTAAATGTATTGGTCTTTGTGAGATGATTAGAAGTTTAAATTATTTTTCCTGATGGATTTTTCTTTAATAATAATTTTATGTCTGTGTTGTGTACTACTTCAGATCTGACTACAGACCACAAATGCTGCTGTTTTTGAAACTGGGCACCCATGAAGAGGTTTTAAAAATAATAGTCATTAAATTATTTTGCATAAAGTCACAGTACCTCTTGATGTACCAGCAGCACATAAACTTAAATGACCAAATTTACTCTCCTTTAGTAAAAAAATTAAAACTCTCATGCTCCCAAGCTGTGGAAATTGATGTCTTTACTAAGAAATTTTAATAATGCATTTTCTTTCCTGCAACTGTTTATTACCATAACAAGATTGGTCAGAAGGCTCAACTCTGTTAAGTATGAGGAGGGTTTTAATTGGATGTTCTTATGTGTCCTTCATTTATGTTCAGTCTACTGCTATGGAACAGTTGCCTGCGTACCACTGACTACAGCCTAGGCCATAGAATTAAAAGGTCCATCTGTGAGTTCCTTTCCCCCAGATAAAAGATATTATTTTAAAGATATTCAAATGTTTTAGTGAAGTCACTGATTTATAATATAGGAATTTAAAAATACAGTCTTGCATTTTGCGCCCTCCATATTGCAGCTTCACATCTTAGCAGCATGATTTTTTCGTCATGAAGGAGGCCCCTTTTAGCAATTGCGCATGTGTGACCTGCTGCCGCGGTGGCGGCAGTGATGGCGGCGGCAACTCGGCTGCCTGTTTTGGCAGTGGCGGTGGCAGGGCTGTTCCCCTGAAGCTGCCACCATGCAGTTATGAAACTGTGTCTCTGGCTGAGCCAAAAAAGGGTTCTTTCCAGCATGAGGTGGCTGCGGGCGTCAGGAAGGGCCAACACAAACACTGATACACAGCAATACAGTGCCAAAACAGCGCCGGGGCCGCGTGAGAATGTGGGGCAAATTTGCATATTAATGAGCTGCCACTCAACGTGGAAGTAGGGCTTCGTGGAACCCAGTTAAGACCACAGGTCCGCGATACGGGAGATCCAACTGTACTGCTGCCTTCATAGAATTTTGTGAACTGTTGATACTGTTGTGCTGGGGACAATGTACCACCCTCCTCTGTGCTGGTGACTATCATGACAATATGTTGTTAGTAAAGCTACTGCAAGCTGCATTCAAAGGTCTTCAATGTAGAGAGCAGCTTGTACAGCAAGAGTTCCTAAAATAACACATCATGTGAGTACATGTTTTCCTGCAATCAGTATTTGAGAGTAAGCCCACTACATTGTTTGGTTTATTTTGTGTTCTACTGCGAAGGATAGGTTCTATCAAATAATTCCAGGTCTGCAGATTCTAAGTGAAACTACTAGTGATAATATTTGCATATCATGTTACTTCAATTGCATTGTACTATAAATTTAATTTACAGGGATCATGCTAATTATCACTTTCTCAAATCAACTACATAATCATAATTGATTTTGATGAATATAAACTCCAAAGTACATGTAAGTCATTTAGTATGTTTGAAGATTCTCATAAGCCTTTGAACCAGTTCTCAGTAACAGAATGATATAATGATATAATTTAAAGTACCAAAAGTTTCCATTATAGTGAAGTGCCAATGCATAAAAGTCTTTGAGAAAGATATGCTAAGGTTGCAGGAGAAGAAATAATAAAAATTCACTGCCAAGTTTCAAAATGAGCATAAACTTCAGAGAAGATTCTCATTATTATATTTAAGGCACTTTTAGAACAAGCAAAATGCCATATATCTTGATCTTCCCATTTTTCTTAATTCAAATGTGATAATTTAAATGGGAAATATATGTGAAACTTTCATTATATTTTCATTGCTGGATCAAATACTTAATTGCTGGATCGAATACTCTAACTATTGATGGACACTCCCAGTGGCAACGCGAGTGGAATTATACCACATTTTTTTCACATGAAGGATCTGGCAGTTGATTGCAAATGTTACTGTTGTCTTAAAGGAACGGGTCTCAGTGAGGAGCACTTCAGCCTGGATGTCTAAGGGGCAGGCTGGTGACTCAGAACAAGGCTCTCTAAGCAGGCCAGATGCCAGAAAGCATGTACTCCACAAAACATTGTCTGAGAGGACCACACAGTTCTCATACATGGTGCATGGTGAGTTAGAAATGGCATATTGCCATCTTGCAGAGTGAGAGGGAGTTATCAGAAAGGATTCTCCAGCCCTTATCAGTGACTGCTTTACAAGCAAAACAGCTGACACCACCTCCTGTACTATTACTTTTTGAAAGACTGCTTGGGGAACTTGCTCTCTCACAATCATAATACATATCTGTACTTCTCTTCCACAAAGATAAATCCCCCAAATGGGTATGTCCGCAGAATGACAGCACATCTGGAGTGATAAAACTTGATCATAACCGTATCTGAGGTGTTTATTAATCTGCTAGTTTACATGCTTCTCTACCTTGCATTCTGACTTCTGTCAGCCAATTTCTGAGTTGTAAAAGTCTCCTTGTGGGTAGTTCAAAATAGGAAGATGCATAGTAAACCACACAGAGGTGTGCCTTCCACTGAGTTATCAAGTAACTAATCAAGCAAGGACTTGCAAGGCTGAGCATTGGGTCACTTCAGGTCATGTTTGAATGTAGTAAAAAAAACCCCAAACAGTGTATGATTTACTAATTACTGGTTTCTGTTCATATATGAGCATCTGGACTGCAAAGATTTCCTGATAACTTTGTAAAGCAAATAATTGCTCCTTATGTAACAGCAAGAAAAGCTATGATTTTGCAACATAAGACAACAAAATTGAACCAATAACTAGTGGTTACAAATTACCAAATTAGCAAAAATATAAGTGTTTGAAAAGGCACATATTTACATCTCCAATTCATTAATAATAATTACAATAAAAATAATAAAAAAATTATGAAGCCTCCATAGTTTCTTATGGTATAGAACTTAGATCAGTATTTCTCAGAAACTCTGAAAATGCTTTTGCACTAAACTATAAAAAAGTTTCATATTTCATGGTACTACAAATCAAACCCTAAACAATTAAAAATCCTTTGATTCTTGCCAGTTACATGTCAATCATGCCTCCCTTTTTATACTGGGCATTCTGGTTATGAACCAAGAATATAGAGATTAAGCAAACATATACAAACATCAAGATTTTAGGTTTGGGGAATTTTTATGTATCTGTCTGATGGTAACTAAAATCTTGTACTTGAAAATATCAGACTTTGGAAAAGGGAATCTTGGCTGACAAGCCAGATTCTGCTTTTTTTCATGTAGAGTAACACATATAAGTATTTTTATTGATTTTGCTATGGCTTAATATACATAGAACACCATGCACAGTGGTTGGCTTAACAAAAAATAAGAAAATATACAACAAGATTTTGATGACTATTCTACTCAGTAACAGTAGAAAATTATAATAATACAGAATCACAGAATCACAGAATATTATGAGTTGGAAGGGACCCACAAGGATCATCTAGTCCAACTCACCATCTATCACCCGTACAGAGACCGAAAGCACATCCCAGAGTGGTAACACAATGGAAAAGTCTGTGCAATGACAAAATTTCCTAAATCCTGTTGGAGCTTATTAGAAAATGAAGTTACACAGAGGGAATTTAAGTGCTATGGTCCAGGGGAAGAGTTTGCAGTGTAAGTTAGGACATTGCTCTCAACTCCACAGAAGTGTGTAGTAAGAGAATACTTTTTCTTATTAGAGAAGATGTAGGAATGGAATTAAATAAGAGTGAATGTCATAATCTAGTTTCATTCCCAAAGATAGATAAAAACCTGCTGCCTTCTTAAGAACAGGCCCTGTAGACTCTTATAAGCATAATTCATGGAGGCTTAAAATATGACCAACTCCAGCACTCACTATGTCCTGCTGCTAGGGGCAGTTACATTTCTAGGCAAGGTAGCCAAGAGATGAGGCATCTCTTTCAATGATTGTTACCCTGAAAGGATTATGTTTTGATAACTGCAGCAGAGTCTCACAGAGGCTTGGCTTTTACATGTACTTGTATCTTTAATTCCACGAGGCACCCCAGGAGACCGTATATGTTTCCACTTACCCTCCACTTTTCAGGCTTGAAAACTACAACTGAATACCTTGACCATTAACTCCATAGTCTGTGAAATAAAGAATCCAATAAAGAATGAAACTGTAAAAGCAAATTTGTCTTTGCAATGGGAAAAAAATCTCATTAATGACCTTTGGATCCCAAATCACTTTAGGATGTTATGACCTTCAGCAGATAACTCCAAAAGAAGCAGAATCATATAATTCAAAAGGAGTTTAAAAGTATGATAATGAGAAAACATGTTCGATTTTTATCGGATACAAGAAAAACTTCGGAATTACTGTTTCGTTAGAAGAAGATAGGATATAAATATGAAAAATGACTGCACTGGGAACAGTCCACTTATTTTTCTGCTGTGACCTTCCCTGAAGATTGGCTAATTTGTTAATGCTCTCCATTGGGTAAACAGCTCCTTCTTATGATAAGTGATTTCTTAGCTAAAAAACCACCTGTATTGCACTCAACCCTCTTATATTTTGCATAAAACAGTACCTTGTAAGATTTCAAAACTAAGATGCACTATCTAGTCTTGGGTTTTGTTTGCTGTGGTATATTCTATCATTTGAATTGGTTTATGAAAGACTGATACAATAAACGCTCAGTACAGATTCTTAGCAGTTCATTTCATAGTGACTTTTTTCTGTGAAGACGGCTCCATGCTTTGTGCTGTGTTCGCGACTGCACGTGTGCTGAGTGACACATGATGATAGACAGTCACGAATGTGCAAATGAGTTCAGCCATCGCACCATCTTCCTCAGCCCCGGACTGCTCTGGAGGTGTGTCGACCCCGCCACACTCACTGCAACACAAAGGGAATGTCACAGCAAGCACTTCCCTTCACCAGTCACACATGTGCACTGACACTGGGACACAGCCCCACTGCCACTGCTGGAACACTGTTTCCGTAGAAAGAGATGAGGAGGGAGGTGGTGATGGTTGCCCAGGTGCTGCAGCAGTCCATTGCCATGGGAATGGCACTGCTGAAGGTGCAGTGGCTGAACAGGTGCTCCTGGGGTCCCGGAGGTGCATGGGTTGTACCCACACCCCCACCAGTGATCTTAACACAACGTGTAAATCATACATACGGGGTGGATAGTGCTAGACTCCCTGAAGCAAGCTGCCACGAGGTGCCTCGAGGTGCTGGGGGCAGCTGTGCCGGGTTTGCCAAGATGCCAGCAGACTAGTGTGCGCAGGTGAGCAGCAAACGTTTCTCTTCCCCTCATGTGAACTGAATGCTTTCCCTGTGTGAATGGAATGAAAAGTTATTTGAACTCTGTAGTCCAACTTGTTGACAAAACAGAATGGGAAAAGTAGGGAGTAACGCACATGAGAAAACTAGACTAGAGGGAGTGAAAGTACATGAGAAAATGAGGTACAGAGCCAAGTTCCCTGCTTATTCTAACTGTAATACAATGTAACTAGCCCTGAGGAAGATGAGGAGGGGAAAGGTCAGAATGTGATAAAGGGCTTGAGACCCCAAGATTTTCCCAAAGCATGTGCAAAGCACAAATACAGTATCACCTTGACTATCTGGGCATAATTATTTGTGCTTCAACTGTTCACAAAAAATTAATTATTCGGTTATTCATAAATATTTCTGGTTGATGCATGTGTGGTTGCTCTGCATCACAGAGAGGCAGTGCCAGTGCTCCTCGTGGGGCAGTACTGGCACACTCTCGCGTGGCAGGCGGGCAGCAGCTCTTGCTCGCGGGGGATAGCCACAGAACACTCTCTTATGAATGTTATGGAAGATTGTGTGGCATTTATAGTCCTGTGCAGGGACGGATCAGTGCTGGCTGCCCCGACTGCCCTGGGCTGTGAGCAGGCACTGAGACCCAGCGGACTCATGAGAAGTCACACCCTGCCCTGTCATTCTAAGCCTAGTCAGGGTCCTTGTTGATACATAGCCCTAGAAAAATCACTCCCACAGTGCTGTCCTGTCCTCTACATGGACTGCAGCTGGAGCTATTGTCCGCTTTCCCCCTCTGCCCCACCGGCCTGTATGTGCTCACAAGCCATTGTCCCTTTATGTCTACCCACACCTTTCTGGGGAGCGTCTGCGAACTAAGAGCAGGGACTGCCTGCATGCGTGTATGTCTGCATGTCTGTGTGTTAGTTTCCATGGCTACAGGTGGGGGAGGTGTTACCAACCAGTGGATGTATCATAGGTGCCACAGTTAAAGGGAAAAAATCTCTGCCACCCATGTCACCCACCCTCATAGGGGGTCTCAGGGTGTCTCAGTGTTGCAGTTACAGGTGTTCCTGAGCTCTAAGACTGCCTGTGGCATAGACTTGTGGTGACTAGAGACAGCGGACGCAGAGGTTGTCCTGGTGGACTGCAGCCTCCTCCAGGGACACAGTCAAAGCATGTCCTGGCCCCCTGCAATGCTGCAGCCCTGGGGTGAACTTCCCCACTGCAGCAGCAATGTAATCATACGTGGTGACAGCAGCCTGGTGGCGGTAGTGACAAAAGCGGCAGCATGGCGTAAGAGAAGCCCAGGGATTCCACAGGGGTCTCCCTAGTCAGAGAAGGCTCAGAAATTATTACCTTTCCTCCCCCGTGTTGTGACAGGATGTCAAGAAGTTCTGAAAATGCTCCCCAGTGCTCCAAATTGGCACAGGGTGGACTGATGGGTGGGGTCTATATGCATAGTAATGGCGCACCAGTATCCGCAGATTAAAGGTTTTGCTGGAGCTAGCAGAGACCTGACATGAATAGGAAGGTAGGACTGCAATTAGATAAGAGAAAGGCAGAGTTTTACCTCTCTGCTCCACCTTCTGACACTCACTAAGCAGCTTTCCATAATTTACCAACAGTCCTGGCTTACTGGTGATGTACCACAAGACTAGAAATTAGCTAATGTGACATCCATCCACAAGAAGGGATAGAAAGATGATCCAAGTAATTATAGGTCTGTTAGCCTGACCTCAGTCCCAGGTAAAGTCATGGAACAGATAATCCTGAATGCTATTACTCAGTACCTGCAAAAACCCCACAACATTAGACCTAGTGAGCACGGATTTAGGAGAGGTAGGTCCTGTCTGACCTACCTGATTTCCTTTAATGAACTGGTGACTCACCTGGCTGACGATAGAAAGGATGTTGTGTACTTGGATCTTAGCAAAGCCTTTGGTGCAGTTTTTCATGGTAAGCTTCAGTAGAAACTCTCAGAGTGTGGAATTGATATATTGATATCCTACAGTCCTGTAATGTGAAGAATCCTGCAGAAACTCGGTCAAATTCTAGCTGACAGTCCCAGAAGAAACTTCTCAGGTGCTCAGAGAGTAGCTGGAGCTTAGGGTGCTGATGACTGGAGGCACTTG
>WEKX01020634.1:0-21219 GCA_013390025.1 Pitta sordida | reverse complement strand
TAGTGAAGTGGAGAGAGACTTAGGGGTAATGATTGATAGGAAACTCAATATGAGCCAGCAGTGTGCCCAGGTGTCTAAGAAGGCCAATGGCATCCTGGCCTGTATCAGGAACAGTGTGGCCAGTTGGACTAGGGAGGTTGTCCTTCCCCTGTACTTGACACTGGTAAGACCACATCTTGATTACTGTGTGCAGTTCTGGGCTCCCCAGTGGAAGAAGGATGTTGAGCTGCTTGAGAGGGTCCAGAGAAGGGTGACAGGGATGGTGAAGGGACTGGAGGACAAGCCCTATGGGGAGCGACTACGGGAACTGGGGTTGTTCAGCCTGGAGAAGAGGAGACTCACAGTTGATCTCATTGCTGTTTAAAACTACCTGCGGGGAGGTTGCCGCCAGATGGGTGTGGACCTCTTCCTTCAGGCTGACGACACCAGAACGAGAGGACATGGCCTCAAACTACACCAGTGGAGGTTTAGACTGAATGTTAGGAAGCATTTTTTCACAGAGAGTGATCTCTCATTGGAATGGACTGCCCAGGGAGGTGGTGGAGTTGCCGTCCCTGGAGGTGTTTAAGAGAAGACTGGTCGAGGAGCTTAGTGACATGATCTAGCTGGGGGTGTTGGGCTGGATGGTCCTGTGGGTTCCTCCTGGCTCGGAGTGGCCTGTGCCCCTGTGAGGGAACTAGGTTATGTTCACTACTCTGTGGTGTGCATTCGATCTCTGTATGGGTGTTAGCTGGTGAGTTGGACTAGATGATCCTTGTGGTTCCCTTCCAACTCATAGTATTCTGTGATTCTGTCATATTGACCTCTTAATCCTATGTATTGAAGAAATCAGAACAAAAATTTTACTCCTGCTTTGAAAGTCTAGTAGGAGAAATAGTCATAAGAGGTATATATTTCACTTGAAAAGCGAAAAAAAAAAACCAACCACAATTCTAAAATGAAATTATGTGGGGTTGTAATTTTTTAAAATTTCTTTAAGCATCTGTCTGTTATATGAATCAAGGGCATTAAAGCATTTTGGAAGGCGATATTCTACTAAGAAATCACATTTCTCCAACTAAAACATTACAGTCCTGTCTCCTATAACGTGGACCCGTGGTCTTATTTGGGACCCGCGCAGACCAACTTCCACGTTGAATGGTGGCCGCGCCTCTGCTGCGGTCACCGCAGCTGCCACTGCCGCCGCCACAACCGCCCGTGCGGCCCCTGCTGCTGCCTGGGCTCCCACCGCTGCCTATTCTGCCACCCCAGCGGCCACCACCATGACAGGTCACACATGCACAGTTGCGAAACAGGTCTCCTACATTGCTAAAAAGTCATGCCACTAAAATCAGAAGCCGCAATATGGGGGGGGTCAAGTGCAAGAGGGCCGACTGTATTTTTGGGTTTTTTTGAAAGATTAGTTTAAGAAATTAATGTAGTGATCTTTCAAAAAGTGCTATGACAATTTCTATTTTACTCTATTTTGGTTTAGTTTAGTCTCTTGAGAAAAGAGATGTTAATTCTGAATAATCTGAAATCTACAAAATTATAGTAACTATCTGATCACATTTTGCAGGTTTTTATTCCTTTTTTTTAAACTTTCCCATCAAATGAAAATATTTTTACCAGATATGAAATGCATTGTTTCATTAGAAAACCATAGAATTTTTCCCAATTTGATTTTCTTTTGAAATATGCATACTATCTGTCAATAACTGATAAAGATTTGTTGTTTAAAATTACATTTATATTACTTACTAAACCACTGTATTTTTAGAAAAATACAAACCTTCTTTGTAATATATTTGTTTATTTGGACATGAAAAATTACATGCTAGAAAATTTTCACTTTTAAGATGATGCCAATTTTAATCAAAATATTCAATCCTTTTAATAATTAAATTTATAAATGAATGCTTGTATCCTTGCAGGCATACGGTGACATGGGAACAGGACAGTAAGAGAAGATACAACAAATGATCATTATTAAAATGCTATAAATGTCATCTGAGTTAGAACAGTGGTGCCAACCATGGTGCCTTGTCACCAACAGAAATACTGTGAAATACTGTCTCAGTAAATGACATAAGCCTGGCAATATCCAGTGGACTTCCCAGAGTCCACATCAGGCATTATCATTCCCTTTGGACGTGTAGGAAAATAAAGCTGGAAAATAAAACTGGTCACAGGCAAAAAAGCAAGGCACACTATAAGTAAAGAATATAAAGGATTTATTTACTAACTGACAAGATCAGAACTGCGAAGGAAGCATCATTTAAAAGGCAACATTTTCCCCCCACCCCTCCTTCTCTTACAACAGATCTAATATTCCCTTTATCATCAGGAGACAAAGGGGGAGCATAGGGTAGGGGTAAACCAGGTAAGTTGAAGTTTCTGACCAGATCCAGGGTAGGAACCTTCTCTCTGCCTGTCCATAAAGTTCTCTCTCTCTCTCACGAGAGGAAGTCTCTCATGACCCCCTCCAAGTGAGGTCTCGACCCGAGGATGACAGTGCTTCTGAAATTCTCTGTGGTCCAGGTGTCACATCACAGGATGCAGCTTTTAAGTACTGGCTTTTTTATGGCGTCATGATGAGCCCATCCCAAAGTACACAGTTCAGATCCTACCACAATGCACAAAAAGTCTGTCCAAAGGATCTCTGCCGAGCTCTCAGCTAGCTCCAGGCTTTTGTTTCTGGGCTCCGAAGAACATCTGCAGTTTTTCCAGCTTTTATCTCCATCTTCAGTCGTAGCTTAGATGGATTCTACATCACTGGTTTCTTCTCTCTAGTCCATAGGTTTTCACCAATGTCGGTCCAATTCATGAGCACAGCGGGATGCCTGGAAGAACATCTCTACCCCTGCTCTCGTGGGACTGGGGGGCCTTTGGGCTTTCAGCTCCTTGATGCAGGTTCTGAGCTGGCCCCTACATCTTGCTACTGAGTTTTTTTTTTCTTCTTTCCCAAATATGTTATTCACAGAGACTTCTCTATCTCTATAACCTTGAGTGCCATGGCAGCACTGAGGTCCAGGCAAGAACTGAGCTGTTAACCCCCTCGCTGCCAGAGCAGCAAAAAACCCTAAACCATTACAGGTGTATTAATGCTCTCTATACTGTAGAAATAATTAGTTCAATTGAGCATCATTATCACTGAATAGCCCCAACTGTCTTCAAATAATATATTCCAGTGCAGCATCTCTTTACACTTTTCAGCCTTTGCTCAATCAGAGTATATCAGCAATACTACTACCCTTACTATGTGTATGAACTGAATAATCAGTTTGAAGGTTAAAACGTTACATAGCAAGTAAGCATCTTGACCAGAAACATGACGTTTTGTGCTCAGTGATGTTTGCTGAGATCCAATGGCTGGATGAAATACATAGTTTGCAACTAAATTCTGACATCTCCGAATTTCTCTTGTCTTCAGTGATGAGATTGATGGATTTATTTAGATTTGTTTGTTGTTTGGGATTTTTTCCCAAGCTTTTAGAAAATTAAGAATTCAGAGGCTACTAAAAGATGAATTTCCAGGATTAATCAGTGTACTTGCACTGTTTTAACTACTCTTAGCTAAAAGATTCTGTAGTAGAAGTTAATATAGTAATACCTATTTCTGACTTCTATACATACATTTTTTTAAACAGAAGTATTAAAGTAGCTGTGGAAGTGTAACAGATTCTAAAAAAATTTAGTTCATTTCTATGTTGATTCACCACTACTTGAGGCAATTGTTTTCCATAACATTCATCCTTCAGCAAAAGCAGTTTCCTATCCAGAAATACACTAAATTGTATCAGTTTCTAATAATATACGAGTAAACTGATGTTTCTGAATAATCCAGTTTGTACTCGCTGGAGTAGGAATAGCTCTTTAATAGCACTGAAAACAGAAAAAAGAAAGTAATACATTTACATCAACACTTTCCACAATTAATTTAATTAGCTTTCTGAATAGATTTCTAGATATCTTTCAAAGTCTGTTGTAATTTTATTTCATAAATATAGGAATCTCTATTGTGAAATCAAAAGTTAGCAATAAGACAATCTATACATCAGTTCAAAAACATGGAGTAACAAGAAGAAGCAGTACATGTGGTTCTGTGTAGGCATAAAGAAGTAATTGTCTGGAGGCAAATTCACTTCCTTCATTCCATATTAAAAAATATTTCTGTCATCATTTCTCTTTTGTCCTCTCTGGATTTCCCTGAACACTATTTTTAGTGCATCGCTATCAGCTGGGGGATGAGTGGCTGGAGAGAGGTCAAATGGAGAGTGATTTGGGAGTATTGACTGACAGAAAACTTAATATGAGCCAACAGTGTGCCCATGTGGCTAAGAGGGCCAGTGGCATCCTGACCTGTATCATGAATAGTGTGGACAGTAGGACTAGGACACAGGTCGGACCACATCTTGAGTGCTGTGTCCAGTTCTGGTCTCCCCAGTTTAAGAAAGGTGTTGAACTGTTTGAGAGGGTCCAGAGAAGGGCAACAAGGATGGTGAAAGGACAAGTGGACAAGTGCTATGAGGAGCAACTGCGGGAGCTGGGGTTTTTCAGCCTGGAGAAGAGGAGGCTCAGAGGTGACTTCATTGCTGTTTACAAATACCTGAAAGGAGGTTGTAGTTGGGTGGATGTAAATCTCTTCTCACAGACTGCTGCACCAGAGCAAGAGTAAATGGTCTTAAGCTGTGCCAGGGGAGATTTAGACTGGATGTTAGGAAGAGCTTTTTCACAGAGAGTGATGTCTCAGCAGAACGGTCTGCCTAAGGAAGTGGTGGAGTTGCCATCCCTGGAGGTGTTTTAGAAAAAACTGGATGAGGAAGTCTGTGACATGGCCTAGATAATGGGATGGGGAGTTGGTTTAAAAAAAAAAAAAAAAAAGAAAAAGAAAAATCATATGACCCCGAGATTGGCTCAGATGGGTAAAACATGGTGCTCATCCACCAGGGTTATGGGTATGATCCCTGTATGGGCGTTCACTTGGGTTAGTGATTCCCTTCCAACTCGCAATATTCTGTGATTCTCTGTGATTCTTCTAGCCTCTGATTGTTCTACCAACTCTCTACTCTGGTCCACTTATCCTTTGTGCTTAGTTTACCTCCCTGTGCTGGTTTTTTACTGTCAGACAGTTGAGATCACTAAATATAAGGACTGCAGCAGAGAGCCATAGCCGTGTATCTCTAATGCAAAACAGTGACAGTAAGAGACAGAATATAGAGCCTGGTGGAACCTTATGCCACAGCAGTGAGGTGTGCGATGACCAAAGGTCAGTGTGGTGGCATGCATGCCCCAGGCATACAGAAACATTGTCATGTGGGAAGTTGTCAGTGGCACTGGACAGGATGGGCTCGCAGAGGCAAAGGAGCATGTGATTCTGTTAATGTGGGTTGACGCAGGGCAAGTCAAAGTTACCAGAAAGTAATAATAGCTTCTTATTGGCCAAATAAAATATGTGGTAAGATTAAGACTGTGCAATACTACTCTAAATAATATTTTTAAATTATTTTATAGAACTCTTTATTATCATTCAATATTAGGTCAATATTATGCCAAAGGGAAAAATGCACTCTTGACAATTACTGTCCTATAAACTTAAATGTTACAGTTAATGTGTTTTTAACAAGAAGTCAGTAAGAGTTGGAGGCAATTTAAATTACTTTTTCTTAAGTAGATGTATACTAGAAACTCAGAATGCCAAAATTCACTGACTTTGCGTAGATCAGGTAAATTATTTGTCTCATTACAGAAAGGGGCAGGAAATAATGACTAAGAAATAGATCTCAAAGCATACTAGATTTCTAACTCTTCATCTAATCCATTGTTTCCTATGAGTGATCATTCATTAATAATCAACAAGGAACAGAAATTAAGCAGCAGATTAATGCAATTATATGAAAGAGGGCATGCATATGTTCTTTTCATTTATGTGAGACAAATACAGATTATGAGGTAATTTAAAAAAGAAATATTGCCATTAAGGCATTAATTAAGCTACCATTATCAGTATATTATTAAAGCATTATATTTTATTTCAGAATACACTCATCTCTCAGTTATTTGTGCCTTTTTTATTAGCAGCTTCTCATATTTGCGGTAAAATTATGTGTATTACTTAGTCATTTATTCACAGAGTGGTGAGGTCCTGGCGGGCAGCCCCAGCCCTGACCAGCCCTGTCAGGAGTCAGAAAGTCTTTAACTGCAACACAGAGACCCATATGGGGCCCGTTCCATCTGCGGCAGCCAGCCTGGACCTGCCAGCACATATCTGTATATTTGCATATGTGCATATTCATAGAAGAGCACTCCTGCCAGTGTTAGCAGCTGCAGTTAAAGGGAAAACTAAACTGACTCCCGGGCTCCTGGATGCTGTAAGGAGCCCAGGATGTCCCAGTGTTCCAAAGTTGCCATATGTCTGGCAATAATTTGCCACATTAATGTCCAACACATATTTGTGGATTAAAGGTTCCGCGAGAGCTGTTGGAGACCCAAAATCCATGAATATGAAGGGATGACTGTACTATCATATTTTTTCTCAATAAACAAATTCTACATGCTATACAAGGTGAAAACACTAAGCATGTTCTTTTTTTATGTTAAATACTCTGTGTTGAACCGACCCATCATGGCTTATTCCCCATTATGTCATTTTTCATTCCTGTATCGCATTTCACATTGTTTAATAACAGTCACAGGCTGTTTTTCAATTGAATGTTATCTTTCTATCACCTTTGTTGACCTATTGAGTGTATATGTCTTCCATCTGACCACAGTTGTTTATTTAATGTTAGGAAAGCTGTACTGTAGGAAGATATTTTCCAATTAAACTGCAATATCCTTGAAAATCTGCTGCAAGCAAAGTTTTATACTTTATATATTCAGTTTAACTGTTGTTTGGGAGGGTTTGTTGAATAATCAACTCAGATATGTGTTGTAGCTGACCATAAGTAATGTCCTGTGTCATGGCTCATTTGAATCTCTCAACTTTATGAGACAATATATTCTGTGAATTAAACTTTATTTTATGAGCTCACTAGACAGAAAACAAACACAACATCTAAGGGCTTGGTTTCCTTTGTAGACTTGTCTAATATATGAATTCAATAATTAATCACTTAATTCAAGAGGTTTCTAATATAAAGGTTCTCTAACTTGCAATACATATTTTGTGTACCTGTGAATGAAATGGTTACTTAGCTGACAGCAAGGCTGCTTCCTCCATCATCATGGTACGGGTGTTCCCTGTATCATGCTGGGAAGAACAAAAGCTTTGATGTTCCAGCTGCTGTTGGATCTGCTTCAAAGCATCTTTTGGGTTAGCTGATATATTTATACCTTCCAGCTTGGAAGTACGATTTATACCTTTTCCATTAGAGCCATACCTCTAGATCTGCAGGCTTTGGGTCTCCATGGGTTCCCGTGAAACATTGAACCTGCAAATGTGGGTGTACCTTTCATATGGTAAATTATTGGCATGAATATGGCAACTTCGCAACACTACAACACCCCAGGCCCCTTACGGTGGTGGTGGTGGTGGGGAATTAGAATCAGAACTTTTTCTCTTTAACTGCGGTGCTGCACTGCGGCAGCTCTTTACCTGGGGCTATGCATATCACCAGGTGCATCAGGCGCCAGGCAAGCAGCACCATGGGAACAACACAGTGATTAGCGCTTACATTCCGCTGCAGTTAGCATCGGCATCACCTCTCCTGACTGTAGTTATGGAAACAGTAACACACACACACGCACACAGGCTCCTGGCATGGCAAGGCTGGCAGTCTAGGTTGCTTGCCACAATGGAACAGGACTGCATGTGTGCCGTCCTGGGGCAGGCAGGTGGCTCGGGCCACCTGCCACAGGGGAATTGGACGTGCTGTTTTGCAGAGCTATACACTACCTCCACGATTCACTGAATAACGTTCATGGATAAATTTTATGTGAATCACTGAAGACGTGACTGACAAGGCATGAATAACTGAGGTATGACTGTAGCAAGCAGGTTCTGAAGAAAATGACAGAATACAGATACATAAGGATTATAGCTGCAGGAGATAGCTGCAGGAGACAGTAAGGGGCAGGTCATATTGCTTGCATAATTACCTTTAGCCCTTTCTGGCCATGGTGTTGACTATGGGGTTGCTATCACTACAGTGGTACTGCTCCCAATATACCTCATCCCTAAGCACAATCTGCATGTTACCCAAAATCTAAGCAGGAGTTGAGTAAACAGCCATACTCCTGCTGCATGATTTCCAAATTATTGTCAATAGCTAGGGGATTCAGATGTATTTACAGTATGTTCCTTATACAAAAGAAAGCTTTCTGGCAAAAAAACCCTTGCACACATTTGACTTAGCTTCTTTTTCAATGCATGGAACACAACACCATAATTCTTTTTTCCTCAGATCACTTTTTTTCTTTTTTTCTTTTAGTCTGATAAAAAATCCCAGCTATTTTAAATAAAATTATCCAGCTTTTAGAATCTGGATTCTGATAGTATTTCCTAGTCCTTGGACCATGCAAACCTTTTAGACTGTAGTTGCCCATGGAAGTAAATTGTTATAAAATTGCAGACTAATATATCTGAAATTAAGACAAATTTCAGAGAACTTTAAGAGGTTGCTAGAGAGCCTTATCTCTAAAATTTTTAAAGAAGTCCCATACTGCCATGAAAAAAAATAAAAATCATTAATCATAGTTTCAAAAAGTATAAGCAGTTATAAGGTAAAGGACTTCTAGGAGTTGATTAAGACTGATAATGTCATTCAATTTGTAGGCCACATAGGAAAGTAATGGGAGCTTCTGCTGTCTTTCAAGTTGTACACAGACTAACTCATACATTGGGGAACCAAAAAAGGTGGTATCAGCTTTTCCTTCAGTTGAATGAGCAAATGAAAATTAATTGAAGTCGTAGATCTGATTTCCTTCCTCCCCATATACCTATATTGCAGACACCAAGCAATCTATTATCCCACAGATTTTATGTCAGTTTAATATACAATTTTGTCAAAGTGTCTCAAACAATCAAGGAATATGCACATGCAGAGATAT
Organism: Pitta sordida; assembly: GCA_013390025.1. Taxonomy (NCBI): domain Eukaryota; kingdom Metazoa; phylum Chordata; class Aves; order Passeriformes; family Pittidae; genus Pitta; species Pitta sordida. The sequence continues at coordinate 12,189 of WEKX01020634.1, read as the reverse complement.
TAACAAAGAAGACATCAGGTTTTTTCTTTAATTATGAATTCTGTGGGCTGGTTTTGATGATGTGAGGGTTTTGGGTGTTTTATTTGTAAAGTTATTTTCTTCTTGATCAAAATACAGACAAAAGAAAGTATTAGAAAAAGATAACTGTAAAAGTAGGCCGTTGTAGGGTATTGTGTGTCCAGCAGGAAGGTAAAATCTGATTATTTAAAGTAAATACACAGCTCATACTACTTTGACAGTGAAAGTCATCTCAGTGTTGTTCCACCACTACCACCCTGAGGTACACATGGTGCAAAAAAAATAGAAATGGCATTGGTCAAGATTTACACATTCAATTTTTGCTAGCGAAAGGAATTGACTACTGGTTTCCTCAAGCATCAGATACTTCTGTAGCTCTCATAAATCTTTCCTCCAGACTTCACTTTCCTCTGTCTTTATACAACCAAAGGAAAGATGAATTAGTTATGCCTTGATTCCTAACTGTCAGTGGTAACTTCAAGGTATTGTTCAAGGGTATTTACAGAATCACAGAATCACAGAATATTCTGAGTTGGAAGGGACCCACAAGGATCATCGAGTCCAACTCTTAACACTGTCTCCCTGGCAGGAATCGAACCCAGGTCTCCCACATGCCAGGTGGGGATACTTACCACTGTACTAAAGTGGATTTTTTATTAGTAAGGGAATTCCACCCCAAGTAGTTTAATTCAAACTAATTCATTTAATTTCAAAAATTTTAGAATACAAGTTTTTAGCTGTAGCATTTCATGTATTTGTATGTTTTCTTAGCAAATTTAAAGTTAACCATAATATTTATTAACAGCTCTATCTGCTGACAGATTTTCTTCTCACTTTATAGCCAATATTAACAGCAGATTTGCATTTCATTTTCTAGTACAGTGATCTACACCTATCTTGTTTTGTGTTTGATCTTCCATTCAATTGGAAAAGTGTGTCTTTCAAAAAGCAGCTTCAAAGTCAAAATATTGCTGCTGGCATGAGGAAAAATATTTGACAAACTGTGTATTTGAGTATGAAATTCAAATGAACTAGAAATTTCACCTTTTGAATACATGAAGAGAAAGTGTAAGGGAATATCAGCTATATACCTTAAAAATGTAGCATTTATTCTGAATAGATATTTCATCAAAATTTCTTTTTTGCCTTCTGTAAAATGCAAAAGAAAGTAAAGACTTTTTTAAAAATAAAACATTCTTCAGGACTCTTTTAAAGCTTAAGAGTAAACTAGTTCCATGTGTATAGTAGTACCATCCACAAATATAGTGTTAACAGAAAAAACTCAGAAGTCCCAGTCAAATTTGCCTGTGGCAAAAGTTATTATGTGATCCTGTGGGTAGCGTGCCGGCTCTGAACCTGCGTCAGGAGGCTGAGAGATTGAAGGCCCCCAGGCCCACGAGAGAAGGGGTAGAGATGTTTTTTCCAGGCATCCCGCTGCTGTTCATGAATTGGACCGACCATGGTGAAAAACCTATGGACTAGAGAGAGGAACCAGAATGCAGAATCCGTCTAAGCCATGACTGAAGATGGAGAGATAAACCTGGAAAAAAACAGCCGATGTTCTTCGGAGCCTAGAAACACAAGACAAGCCTGGAGCTAGCTGACAGCTCGGCAGAAATCCTCTGGACAGACTTTTGTGTATTGAGGCAGAATATGAATTATGTACTTTGGGATGGGCTCATATTATGACGCTGTAAGAAGCCAGTACTTAAAAGCTGCAATCCTGGCTGTGTCTTTTGGAGAACAGAGAATTTTGGAAGAACTGTTGTCCTCGAGTCGAGATCTCACTTGGAAGGGCTCATGAAAGACCTTTTCCTCTCATGAGAGAGAGAGAGAGAACTTTATGGAAGGGCAGAGAGATGGTTCCTACCCAGGATCTGGTCAGATAATACCAACTTGCCTGGTTTACCCCTACCCTACGTTCCCCCTTTGCCTCCTGGTGAAAAAGGGAATATTACATCTGTTGTAAGAGAAGGAGGGGTGGGGGAGAAAAGTTGCTTTCTAAATGATGTTTCCTTTGCAGTTCTGATCTTGTCAGTTAGAAAATAAACTCTTTATATTCTTTGCTTGTAGTTGCCTTGCTTTTTACCTGTGATCAGTTTTATTTTCCAGTTTTATTTTCTAGTTTTTCTCTTCCAGGAGAGGTTGTGGTGTATCTCTGGCATCCAGCCAGGGTCAAAGTACGACAAGTGTAATCTGTAGCAAAGTTTAAACATGACTAGACATCACCTTCATATTGGGACTATCTTCACCCCAGTTTCTCATCTCTATAATCTTGGAAATAATTAAAGATTAATGTTTTCTTGTGAGTTTTATTTACTTCTCTTGTTTAAGAAACAGCAGTCAACCACCCTTTCATCTCTGAATCCTTTTGAAAGGTATTCTGTAGGTTCCTTGTGATCCTTTGTTTCAAGAAGCTTAATGACTGCTAAATACTCCAGGCTGAAAATTCGGCAGTACATCAGCTTCTGAGTTCACGTAGGTTTCTGCTTTCTGCGTTGTACTACCATTTCAGTGCACTGGAAAAACATGGAAAACAGGAAGAACTAGAGAAGTTCTTTCAGTCAGATGGTAAGATGAACACCGTATAAGTCTAAACGAGCACTGAGCTAAATTCTATGGAATCCTGGGGATATTAGAGCACTGTAAGAAATGATGGATTTAAATGTCATGCAGAAAGATAAGCTGGAGGAGCTAGGAGAGCAGTAGGCTTTGAATTTCATGTTTAGTTGACAACCTCAAAATTTAAGTGTGTATGCATAAATGGTAATAGTATCACTCCATGAAGAATTTTTTGTAGTGTGCATATTTGCATAATATGGACAGTACAAAATTAAATTCTATGTTATTAAATTTCTATGTGTGTCCTGACTAAACCTGGACAGACATTTCTAAGATTTAGAAAATCAGTAAGAGCAAAATATAAAGTGGTGTAATTAAATACTCTGTTGCCTCTAACATCCATTGTATAGTATACGTAAATGAAGGATAGTGTTTACAGTATCATCTTTATAAGGCAATTTCATTTTTATATGAAGAGTTCTCTTAAAAAAGGTGTGAGAGCAAATGATCTGCTCTATGTAGCAGATCATAGAGGATTCTACTGTGTTAAAGAACCAATGTAATGATGATATGTTTAGAAAACCCTCATGCAGGATAGGATCCCATGTTTCAAAATCTATGATAAAAAATTTTGTCTCCTAGTCTGCTAATTTGTTTGCTAGTACCTAAGGAAAGATTTCAGGATCGCATTTTCCCTCCTCTAAACACCTAGAGATGGTTGCAAAGGGGTCATCATACTTCTATCCTGAATTTCATGCTGATGCACAAGAGTAAGAACAGGTCAGAAGGAGTTGAAGAGTAAGGATCATCCAGCCCTACACCCCCCAGCTAGACCATGTCACTAAGCTCCTCATCGAGTCTTCTCTTAACCACCTCCAGGGACGGTGACTCCACCACCACTTCCCTGGGCAGTCCATTCCAATCTGCAATCACTCTCTCTGTGAAAAACCGCTTCCTAACATTAAGATTAAACCTCCCCTGGTGTAGCTTGAGGCCATGCCGTCTCGTTCTGGTGCCATCAGCCTGGATGTAAGTGGGGAGGAAAAAAGAGAAACAGACTTCAGCTATCAATAAAGGTAAATGTATTAAAGTTAGTAAGTCTGCAGAATGAAAGAAGTTTCTTTTATGAGATGAAGAACATTACGGGAACAGCTTAGTAGTACGTATAAGGGTTGAAAAATCCTGAGGCTTCAAACATAAGTAAATGATAAATTCAGGAGATAGTTTTCAGTAGGACTTTTCTGAGCTTAAGTGTTGTGTTATTTTTGGAAGAAAATAGATAAAATGTAAGTGTATGAAAATATAAAGCATATGAAATATAATCCCTTTGGGAAAAGGGGATCTGAATTAATTGCTTATCCTCTCTTATTATCCTTTCTTATGTACAGTTGGATTGCAGAGGGTATTGATCTAAATTACCTAGGTAAAACATGACCACATACTGTTCTTCTGTAAGTATATCATGCAGATTCTGGACCTAGCTGTCACATATAGCAGTTTTAAATTTTAAACATGATAAAATCATAGAGAGTTTGGAAAAAAGCTGTGAAGATTATGGAAATTCTATTTCTCAAAGTATGTTCTTAAGAAGAAATCTCAATGAAAAATAATTAAATATTTTTAAATTGCAGAAAAAAGAAAACTAAAAAAATCATTCTATTTAAGTTAACTGTTTCTTTTTTTTTAATATATGATGTTAGATTGGCTACAGTTGTCAAGATTTTTTTCCCCCTGATTACTTGAAAATTAATTTTGCATTCTGTGAGCAGAAAGTAAATTCCGAGCAAATTGTTAACTCTTTTACATTTTATCTTCATTACTCTGCAAGTATAGCTAAAGTATCAAGAGTAAAATCCTGTTTTTGCATAGCTTTCATTTGAATTTATTTATTTTTTGTGTACTGGCTTGAACTTTGGGGCCTAATGGAACAGTAGGCTTTTTAAAGAGATGTCCATTGTTTTGAAGACCTCACCAGATAGTTATAAAAGCACATCTCAATTGGATGTCTTTCTCTCTAGTCTTTTTTTTTTTTTTTAAGATTTTAAGCATGAATATGTTTCATTCTTTACTTTTTTTCCTGTAGCGTTAAACATAGAAACTTTTAACGTCAAAGTGAGATTTTGTCATTCCCTTCCATACTGCCAGAGGCTACTTTGCCCTCCATTTTTTTCAAAAGTTGCCTAGCAGAATTTGTGTGTGTTGCTGAGTGCACTGTGTACCACATGGACCCAGCTTTTTGTTCCTTCCATGGTTCACTGTAATTGTTGCTTTGAGAAGAGTTTTCTAACTCTGCTGCTTCCTGATATAAAACTGATATGCCAAGAGTTCATAAAGTCATTTAATTTCAGTGTATTTCAAACTGTGCTAATGCTGGCAGAAAAGGAAGATACTATGTCCAGGAAATTAACATTTCTTGTGACAGACTTATGCACCGAGCACAAAGTCAATGCAGAAACAAGCTTCTAACAAAAAATGTGTGCAGGTATTTACCATGTGTATACATAAAAAAAGACAGTAAATGTGGATTACATAGCTTAAACCTCCTCACATATTTGCAAATAATTGATGATTATATTTGGCAATCTTCAATCTTCCAGAAATCCTTGATTTGACTTGAATAGGTACCCTATAATGGTAATGGGCTTTAGAGGTCCATCATAAGAATATTGAAGATAAAAAGTTCCTCTCTCTTTTTCCTGTAGCCCATTATGAGGACATGAACCTCTAAAGCCTGGCACCTTGGAGCACTGTTATGCGGGTAAAATAGTTCATTCTGTGAGGCTCCACTGTAGTTACTAAGGTGACAAGTGGGTCAGCTGTCAAATAATATTATAGTAGTTTCTCACCTAAAATTCAATGAATGTTACTACATATCATTATTTCAGTTTACCTTCCTAAGGACCATTTTGCAAATGAAGTGCAGTAAGCAAAACAGATAATTTGACTGTTTTTCACTAGCAAGCCACAATAGTCTGCCTGACCAAGAAAAGGTCATGACTTCTCAAAACACTTGTGAAATGGCTTCTAATTTTTTTGTTTCTCTCTTAGGGTCTTCACATAGGCTTATGGTAGTTATTTAATGCTTTTGGTGAAACTGCTTCTAATCAATTTGTTAATTTGAGCACACAGTAGTTAGGTATCACTTTACTTGACTTTTTACTCTAATTACAGAATATTCTGTGAAGTTGTCTGCTGATTTTCTGTATGTATTGTTCTGCCTTCAGACAGTTGCTGGCTTTCTAGAAACAGTCTCTATTTTTTCAGTTTGAACACCATGTAAGTTTTTCCCCCTTTCTATTCCAGTTTTCTACCTTTGGCACCTTAAAACCTTCTCTACATAGAACTTGCAAATCTGCTTTGTTTTCCAGTGATATTGTGATGTGCAAGATGTGATGTTCCCAGTCATGGCTCAGTTTGTCTGGGCATGCAGCAGCTGTGACACTTTCATCAACATTTCATCAACAGATTTAAGCACCATCTGGCTATAGAAGTTTCTCTCATTAGATGGGCAGTTCCTAAGTAGCTCGTTCACTCTAGATACATGTGAAAAGACTTATGCTTTAAGAAACAGTGGGATTGCTGAAGAAGAGCTATATAGCTTATATACAAAGAATAAATAATAAATGATAAAGTGAACCCCCATGCTACTTCATAGTTTTGCATTTTGTAGGTTCAATCCATTTCAGGGGTTCTTTCTGTGATAATTCCCATCTGGGCATGCGCAATGTAACACGTGAAGAGGTACTATGAAAATAAGCTCATGAGTATTCAATTAAGTTCGACCTGTCACCCCACCCACCTCAGTTCCGGACTGGCTGTGGGACACTCCTGGGACTGCTCCGTGGTCTGTGATTGTCATGGGTTAATGCATGTCTACCTTTTTGAATTTTTTTCCGTTTTCTCCTGGGGTGGGGACACGGTGGCATGGCGCAGTCCTCCCGATGCCTGCTCGGCACCGCTGGAGCACTGCAAGCCACAGGAGCGCACAGCCGGCCTGCAATATGGCCTCCCGGGAGCCCATGAGCAGTGGCGTTGCCAGCACAGCTCTTGGGCAGCAGTGAGTGGCAGGGTGGGCACGAGTGGGGGGACCAGTGCTGGTGGCGTGGTGGGATGTGAGTAGGAACCAGTGCTGGTGGTGTGGAACAGAATGGCACAGCAGACAGGTCTCAAGCTGCCACAGCGGCGTGCCTGCCCCGATTCTGTGCCCAAGCCAGCGGTGGCCACGTGGAGACTGCCATGACCATAACTGGACCGCTGGCTCTTCTGGAGTTAGTGGAGAACAGATAAGATTGACGGCTCAGAGCTACACCCCATTGGGCAGAGATGAAACAATGGGGGAGGGGTGTTAGAGGCTTTTAAAAGTTACAGCACCGAGACACTCGGCCCCTTCCTGCTCAGACCAGCTCCAGAGAGACGCTATCCCAAACCCAGCTGTTTCTCAGTGGAATTCTTCCCTTCTCCCAGTATGCCGGTTTTCTCTCTCCACAGCAGCCACGCGGCAGCTCCTCCAGCACCATGATCAGCACCTAATCCTCCTCCTCCACATACCCAGTGGGAAAAAGGACAGCAGACAAACAACTCTTTGGGTTTTTTTCCCCTTCTCTTTTCCCCTCTCCCCATCAGTTTGTTTTATTCCCTATTATTATTATTTCTTCCCTCTGTTTGTCCCTTCCACTCTTGGTCCCCCCTCCATCCTCTGGGTTAGGAGAGAGTGGGAAACATTCACATATAGGTAGATAAATAAAGTTTTTATTTCTTTTTTATTTCAACCCATCCTGGCCAGTGCCTTATTTTATGTAATTTTAAAGATTAACCATAACTGTCTTCTATAAATGAAGACAGTGATACATCAAGAGAGCACAGGGCATGTCTTCCAGCCCCTCCCCGAAGTGCTCCATGATGCCCACCAATTGGCTGCCATTTCAGGTCCCGCTGAGACTGGGGTCTCCCCGCCCACAGCTGCAGGGCCGCGGCTCCCAGGGACAGTGCTGTTTTCACTTGGTGCTGTGTGAAACCTCAGGCTGGGATTTCCCCTTGGCTGCTCCAGTCCCTCCTGGAACCTGCCAGCTGTGAATGAGCCCTTTTGAACCCTGTGCCTCCAGCTGGATGGGCAATGAGGGACAAGGCAGAGCTGAGGGTCAGAAGAGTCCCTAAGCCTTGCCTGTGCTGCCAGGACTAGTCCCTCCACCAGGGCTGCTTCAGTCCTGCCTACCTCCATCTCCCAAATGGCCACCGAGGGTCCCCTGTGCCTCCGGGAGCTAGCCCCACAGCCCCTCATAGGGCTTGGCCAGGAGGTCATCAGATGCGGTTCCCGCTCCTCCTAACTGCCCAGAACCACATTGCCCTTTCTTGCACCAGGAAGGCAATGCTCCACCAGTGGCTTGGGCACCGTTCCCTCCTCCCAGCACATTGTAGCCATCAGGAGCTTGTGACCCTTGGGCTGGCCATGAGAGTGGGCTAGGTTGAATTGACCTGGGTGACTTTTTTGGTCCCTAACCTCTCTGACAGCAGCAGGGCTGCTGAGCCGAGGGGCTGCCCTGGTTGAGGAAGCCACATTCTGGGCACAGACCACTGTGTCCACCCACCTGTTCCTTTGGAAACAGTGGCTCTGGGACACACACAGCCACAAACACACTCTCAAGCCATCAGGAGCTCTTGGTGTGAGAAATCTAGCTGTGTAGTCCTCCCCGGCTCAAGTCAAGCTGAGCTGAGTGTATAGATATGGCATGTCAACTCCTGTTGCCGTGTCATCAGGGGACACTGCGCAGAGACACACAAGGGGATCCCACCACATCTGCATCCAACCTTTGCCCAGGAGCACAGCAAGAGTGTCAGGTGTGCAGCAGTGACCCTGTCCCCACCGACAGTTAGGTCCATGCTCTCATAGGCCATGTGTGATGGGAAAGAGTGATTTTCGCAGTGAAAGGATATGGAAGGGCTGAGGCCACCCCTGTGGGATGCCGTCACTGCCAGAAAGCACAAACTTTCGCACACCAGCCCTGCAAAAGAAGCATTTGTTTTGCTCACAGCCTAGTGTACATGTAGCCAAAGAACTGGTGCTCACAGCATCAGCTTTCTGCTGCCTGTAGGGGTTGCAGGCGGGGGGCTTCAGGCATAACCAAGTTCTAATGAAACATGTATTTGAAATTCTTGCTAACTTTTGTCATACTGTAAGGAAGAGGGAAGAGCACAGTTGAACTTTATGAACAGTCTGGGACCTCAGGACCGGTTTTGTAGTCTTACTCAGTGAGACGTTTTTAACTCTAGCAGATATACAAGCAGCAGAAAATCTGTCTTGCTGTTCATAATCAGATTATACAAGTAACAGCATGAAGCATAACTATGAAATGTTTAAGTTTCAAATGTGAAAACTAGACTAGATGATCTTCAAGGTCTTTTCCAACCTTATCAGTAGTATGATAATATGATACTGTGATTAGTTTTCCTGATCACCAAAGATAAAATCCCTAGGGAAAACCTCCTCTGTATTCCCTACAATGTTTTGCTGATACAGGCTATTGCCTGGAGAAAGCAGTAAACTTGCAAAATCTTTTGCATGTTACTGATCAGTAACCATTTTATCCTGCTTATGTTAAAGAAAATCACAATAATACAATTACACTTGTAATTTTACAGTACAAATTTGTAACCTAGGAATACCAATAATAGCTTTAAACTTAAGCAAGTCAGATTCTAACAGCTGTGCATATGAAAAGAAAGAAAATTGTCATGAATGAAATCTCATCCAGATTTTGGCAATTTACTGATTAGAACTCTCAGGCTCAGCCGGATTGAGAATCACTGACTCAGATCACTGACTGCAATTTGAAGGAATGAGCTGCTGTCAGAATCAGTCACCATTTTGTCCAAATCACTGTAAGCTGGAGACTTAAGTGCTTACAAAATTATCAGATTTTGGATATCATAGATCTCTGTCCTTCTGCGCAGTCATTCTTGAGTGGGTTGAGTTTTTCTTACTTTGGCCTGAAAATGAACTCTTGATGACATTGAGAGATGAAGCAATCATGAAAAAAATTGTGTGGTGACTTGGGAAAGAGTAAATTTGTTCCTCTGCTAGTTGATATGAGTTCCTTTACTTCTCTTTCTTCTCTTTCTCTCTCTCTTTCTCCCTTTCTTCTTTCATTTTTTTTCTTTTTTTTCTTTTTTCTTTTTACAGTTTTAATCAGAGAGGACAGGACTTCTGGAGGCTACATCTCAAAAATCCAAGGAACAGCTTATGATCCCTGGTTTTGCTTTCTCATGGCAACAACTATGTGAGAATAAAACCATGCAAGAACCTGAGCATTATAAAGTTTTGCAATGGCTTCTAAGGTGAAGATTACTTTTACCATAGTTGTAAGTGAGGTACAGCACAACATGTATCATATATTGGAGCAGGATACATGAGTTCAAAAGCTCTGATTGAGGTACATAGTCAATGATAAATCCTATGGAAACTAATATATCTTAGATCTTATTCTTTCCTACCATGTAGGAAGGGAAGGTTGCAGTCCTCTTGGGAATCAGAGCCTACATCTTGTCCTGAACAGATACACGAAGTTTTTTGTAATTATTTTTCTAAAGGAATACTTGTGATGAGGTCATTTGCTTTGACTGCTTTTTGTTAAATACTTTGAATGTTTGGACATTTGATTGTGATGAACATGTAACCTAGTATTACTTACTATACTCCTGAGTATGCATGAAATAAATATATTTTGCTATTATCCCTACAGATGATTTAGCCTCAAAAAAAAGGTGAGAACACCTATTCTTTCTATTGAAAACATCTTCTGTTCCAGAGATAGTTTCTTAGATCTAGCAAAGTAATCAACATATCTCACACCAGGGTGGTTTTTTTCAGTCTTCATGTAAAGGTCCCCAGAAGATAAACATGAAAAATCTTGAAAGAACCTTGTAAATCTATATTTCTTATGACGTCTAATCCATGAAGTTATACTATTGTGCTTTATGTAGCTTGTGTATGAAGGGAAACAGCCTCAGACCAGACATCAGGATGAGACTAATTATGATAACAAAATCAAATCCTAAGACTTCTTCAGCAGTGGAGGAAAGGAAAAGGGAAATAGCAGACTCCTCTGCACTTCCGTGTTGCACCACTGCCCAATAACAGGGCTACTTTTCCCTGTCTCTTGTGAAGGACAAATGAGTTACAGTATATCATTTGGGGGGGGGACATAAGGCGGGGCCTTATAACAGAGAATGGCTCTATAAGGTAGTCTACTTTCACTATGAGAACAGGTAATATTTAGAACTACTCAAGACATGACACCTTTGACTTCTGGAGCTGGTAGTAGAGCCTCACAAACTTAGAAATAAGCCAAATGGCTTAAATTATAAACATAAATAATAATCATATATTTTTAACTGTTACTGAATTATTGTAACTGTTGGGCAAACATGCATCCTCTTTAATCCTTTCATTATGCCTAAGATAATTTGTAGTAATCTGACAAACTCTAGGAACAGGTAAATACATTACAGGAGATTGTACTAGACAGTTACTTGAGTGTCTACTATATAGAGTACGTATGAGTAAATACAGTGATTCCCAGAATTCACTGGGGGTCGGGTCTGGGCAGGTCACAGGTTCCAAGGTCATTCCGAATTGGAAGGGACCCACAGGATCATCCAGTCCAACTCCTCACCAACTAGACCATGTCACTGAGTTTCTCACTGAGTATTCTCTTAAACACCTCCAGGGATGGTGACTCCACCACCTCCCTGGGCAGACCATTCCAATGAGTGATCACTCTCTCTGTGAAAAACCTCTTCCTAACATTCAGTCTGAACCTCCCCTGGCATAGCTTAAGGCCATGTCCTCTTGTTCTGGTGTCATCAGCCTGAGAGAACAGATCCTCACTCACCTGTCTGCAACCTCTCGTCACATAGTTGTAAACACCAATTAGGCCGCCTCTGAGCCTCCTCTTCTCCAGGTTGAACAACCACCGTCCCGCGAGTTATGAGATCCATGAAGACACCGAACCCATGAATATTCAACTACTCCACGCTTGCAGCCACGCACCCTCCACTAATAAGGTCTGGAGGGGAGGTCCTGGGAGTGTGGTTCGTGCTGTAGCACTATATTAAAGTGGAGGAAGAGCCCTTTGGTGCTTCCTGGCTGCGAAATCCAGGATCCGGGACATTCTGTGCGCGTGCACAGTCTCACAACTCACTGAAAATTCAACCATGATTAATTGAACACATGGATATGCGAGCCGTGAATATTCGGGGGATCAGTGTACTACACACAAAGTTGTAGACTGCCAGAAAGATTGTAGAGTACCTCACCATCGTGCTGCTGAAGCCTGTCATGCATGCATGATATGTTTCCCAAATGTTAGGTAGCTATTGGTCAGAACAAAGGTAATATTAAAAGGGACAAAAAAATTGACCCTTCAGAAGCTTCTGTCATACCATTTTTCTGATATTTCACATTTAAAATGATTTAAGGGCACGCAGACTAGATAAAAAATTGTGAAAAGGATAATGAATTTTAAGTCAAGTAATTACAACACTTGCGAGAAAGTGTTCACATCTTGCTTGACTGAATACTTAATATGCTAACTAAGGGTTGTTTAATGTAAA
>WEKX01020629.1:7754-28783 GCA_013390025.1 Pitta sordida | reverse complement strand
TTCTTTACTTGTAGTTGCCTTGCTTTTTTTCCTGTGACCAGTTTTATTTTCCAGTGTTTTCTCCAGTTTTATTTTCCAGTGTTCTCTCCTCTTCTCACCAGGAGAGGTTGTGGTGAATCTCTGGCATCCAGCCAGGGTCAAACCACGACACCATCTTTGTGTCTAAAACATGGGAGCACCTGGTATGGTTTTACTTTATCTTTTCTTCTTGGGTAAAAGAAAAGATTTTCCTCTCCTCTCCCTCTCCCTCTCCCTCTCCCTCTCCCTACTAAAGGACAGAGAGTCACATATAGTAGCACACAGCATCAATGCTGTAAGCACATATTTTATTTTTTCCATAATCAGAGACAAAACTTTGTCGTCACTCTGCTTGGCAGTAGCAGGCAGCAGTGCATATGCCCACTAAGCAGTTGTTACACTATAATGCATATTTTATTGATGTCTTAAAATGGATGGCTTGCTATATTTATGATAACATTTATTACAGGACATAGAGTTCATCTTCTCTGGAACAAACCATTTAGTTAATCTTGTCCAGTAAACGATTGACAGTAGCAGTGAATAACTGATGTCTCAGAGCAAGCATAAAAATAAACAAGTTGCACTCAGCCAATTGTACAGTGCCAAACCTCTGCAGGCGATTAGCTAACACCCTCAAGCAAGAAATCTGATTGCCTTATTATCATCTTAGCTTGCATAGGCATGGATTCTTAGAAATGTTATTAGTTATCCACTCTTTAGAATGGAGCTATAGTGTTCTGCCTCAGTGAGTTACTGTGGCAACGATTTTCACAAATATATTATGTGAACTGTTTTCCTTCAGATCAGTCTTGTTAACTAAATTTCAACAGCAGAAATATTTTTTGGTATCTAAATTATAATAACTGCTACTTGAATAGATACTTAGTTTAAACACATTTTTAGACCAAATATTTAGTCAAGCCTTAATTAAAAGTCATAAAATTATGAGTTTTCCTTAATATTCATGGTCTTAAACCTTAATATGGAGGTTCTTTTTCAAAAGAGAGAGAAAAAGCTTTATTCTAAAGGACCAAAATTTATGCTACTTTAAAAAGAAATCATGAGATTCTCATTGATTCACATGGAATTGAGAGCAATGGATGTAAGATAATGATGAAACAGGATAAAACTCACAAAATTTTGCAAGTTATTAACAGTGGATTTATAATAGCTGCACAAAAGGGACCCATTATAAGTGACAATGCCCTCGATGAACCTAAATATATTTGGTAGTCCTAAGGAGACTTAATCAACTGACTGCTCACAAGCCTACCAAAGCAAATATGACAAAAACCTAACAAGATTCACAATATGAACAGCTATGACCTCTCCACTTCAATTCCTTCCCATTTTCCCTTTGCAAGCAAGCTGGGAGAAATGATAGGCCCCGAAGAAGATTTTGTAAGAAACCGAGACTTCTGTGTAGTCAACTTTAGATTACTGTTGGTGAAATTTGCATATTAGGACTTTAAAGAACAGGACTGATTGTCTACTCTTTAGCCACTTTGTTGGAGCATGACCATGACTCATGACTCACTAATTCCCCTTCCAAATCACCCATGATCTGCTGAGAGTTTGGAATCACTCATGGTTGATGGTGGTCAGACTTTGATTGCTCACCAGGTGCCCACCAAAGCATCTCAATCCTTACTGTCTTCATCTGGATAATGTTGAGAAAATATAACTAAAGGGTTTAAAGTCAAAGAGAGATTCAGTCTCATTATTATCATATTATATATAATTATATATATATTATATTATTATTATATTTATTTTTTCATGTGACAACTCATGTAATTCTCATAATAGTGAATTACTGTCAGAGGCAAAACACACTCAGCTTGGGGAAATTTTGTAATTATTTGCCATTCAAATGAGCTAAGGGTAATACAAAGTAAAATCAAACCTTAAAACACCTTCCTTCTATCCCTCCTTTTTTCCTAAACTAATTTTTACTCCCTATTTTCTCTCTCGTTCTCCTGGGAATGAGGGTTGCAGTCAGTTCATCACATGTTGTGTCTGCTGTTCCTTGCTCTTCAGGGGGAGAACTTCTCACACTCTTCCTTTTCTCCAGCATGCGGTCCCTAACACAGGACACAGTCCTCCATGAACTTCTTCAACATGAGTCAACATTTCTTCAGGAACTGCCTCAGCGTGGGTCCTTTCCATGGGGTGAAATCCATCAGGAACAGGCTACTCCAGTGTGGATCCCCTTTAGGATAACTTGTCCTGCCTGTAGACCTAATCCAGTGTGAGCTCCTCTCTCCACTGGGCCACAGATCCTGTCAGGAGCCTGCTCCAGAACAGGTTTCCCATGGAGTCACAGCCTCCTTCAGGCATTCACTTGCTCTGGCTTGGGATTCTCCAAGGGTTGCAGGGAGACAGCCTGTTTCCCCATGGCTTTCACCACGGGCTGCAGGGGAATTGGTTCTATTCCCTCCCCTTCTTCACTGACCATGGTGTCTGCAGAATTGTTTCTCACAGATTCTTACTCTTTGACTGCAACACTGCAGGGTTTCCCTCTCTTATTAAATATATTATTTCAGAGATGAGACCATGATCGTTGATGCGTGCAGACTTACCTGGCAGTGAGTCCATCTGGCAGACTCTGTTGGAGAAGGGGGAAGCTTCTCACAGAAGACACCCCTGTTATCTCCTTCCCCCACTTGTACCAGAACCTTGCCATGTAAACTCAATGCAGTTAGGGGTTTTTTCACAGTTTTTCACATGCTATATTCTCTCCTTTAAATGCCAGTGAAATAGCACTTTTCTGTAGACTTTACTGCATAAACCTACCTGAATTTTCTTCACTAAAGTGTCAGATGCAAGACTGTATTTAATGTCATAAAAAGTCCATGAAGAAAAAACTACAGTGAGCTAAGCATCTGGTTACGAAAATCCGCCATTTTAGTTTTGGGTTGCTTGGTTGGTTTCTTGGCTTGTACTTTTTTTTTCCAACTTTTCATTTCCCATGGATCTACTCCTTAGATCATTTAGAAAGTAAGAATGAGAATAAAATAGGAAGGTATATTTGAATTACAGAGAAAGAGGGCACCAGCATGCTGAAATGAAATCTTCCTCTCACTCTATCTTGCTTCACAGCAAAAAGAGATGTTGACAAGAACGCTGTTTGCAGTACCCCAGAAATAATGGAGATACTCCCAGATGAGAAGCTGAGGCACAATAAAGAAAAGGGGAAATGAACAACATACATTCCTGTTTTACATTCTAGACATCATTGCTTTCAGCAGTACAAACATAATGAAAAGAGACACAGTCTTTTCGCTTATTTTTCTTGCAACTCCTTCCAGGCTCATACGTATTTCATATTAAACAGTTGTGGATTAAACACAAATGCAGCCCTGGGTGCTGGAGACTCCTACACTTTCACCTCTCTAAGCTTGGCTCTGGTATATGAAAACATATGCTCTTTTTCTCAGCTTGACACAGTGAACACTGTGTTATCTTCTGCTATCTCCTGCATACCCAGCTATTTGTACCAGAGCATCAGTTTTGTTGTTTGGGGTTTTTTTTTTTGGGGGGGGGGGGTTGTTGTTTTGGTTGGTTGGTTGGTTGGTTTGGGGAAGGGGGTTTGTTGGTTGGGGTGCTTTTTTGGTAGTTTTTAGAATATAAATTACAAAATATAAATTTCTGATGTCCATGGGGTGACTCCACTCTGTTCTTCGTCATTATTTGATATATGTTGTCTGATTTGGTCCTTTTATAGCCTGACAAGGTAGTATTACAACTGTTGCCACAGCAAAATTCCATTGCAGCATGAGCTCTTGGTTTCTATAGGGTTTTGTCAGCTACATATATAAAACTTTGTCCTTTGATCTTTCCTGCTGTGCCTCATATTGTAAGTTAATTTAAGTCTCTCCCCAGAACGGTTTGTTTCTTTGGAGATGATGGGAAGAAGTATTGTTAGAGTTTGGGGGGGGTTTATTTGTCTTTTTTTGTGAAGTAGGCTTTGCAATAACACAGAAACAGGGGCTCCAGATACCATTAGGATCTTTCTTATTAAAGTCAGTCTCTGGTTGCTATGGAGTCACTTGCTGCCTTTCAGTCTGGAGATGTCTGACTTCCTGGGCCATTTCTACCTATGACATTTGATTCTCATGCTGATGTCTTTGCTCTCAGCACTGTGACTCAGAGCACTCTGTCCCAGCTCCTTGGTACTGCTCCTTTTCAGCTTACAGACCCACTCCCATCTTACTGGTTAGTGTAATGGCTTTACTATGCAGCACACAGCTGCCTTAGGCCGCAGAATAGCTGTGACAACCAGACCCTATTTGAAAAAGATGTGCATTCCTTGGGAGATGAGACCAAACAAGAGAGTGAGGATTTATACAGAAACAGAAGTTAATTTAAAAAATACTGGGTTTTTTTCTTTTAATGATTTTATTTCAGATGCAAGAAACAGACCTAGGAAGGGTATAATAGAAAATTAGTGAGAACAAAGAGGGTGGTCTGAGAAGAAAATTGAAAGCCTAGTTTTTCAGTTCCATGGCTTTGATAATAGCCTTAATAAATATAAATGCATTTGATTTTTTTCTGAGGAAAAAATATTTCTTTTAATAAAATTTACACCAATTTTCTTCTTTGTAAATAATGACTATTCAATACTGCAATTTATGTTTTATGTACCAGATAGTCTCATTTTTCCATTATATTTCATACTCATACTGAACAGTTCTCATTTACTAGCTTGCTACTGTAAATGGAATTCATTAATCTGAGGCAAAAGTAATTATAACAAAGAACATAAAATATCAGATTATTAGGATGATAACTTTCTCTGTCAAGATGGTTAACTTCAATCCATTCATCATATCCTGGAAGTACTAAGTTATTTTTGAAGGAATGTGTCTTGAATTTAAATACAAGGACATACATAAGAGTATGTCTTGTACTTAAAGAAGCACTCAAGAATGATAACCACACTGTGCTCGATATATTAAAGGCTTGCTGTTAAATGTACAGATATTTCAATTATTTTTTAAAGTATTACTCTCATATTGAATCAAACTTTTCAAAAATTAATTTCAAGCCTGTCCAGAATATCAAAATGAAGCATGAATGGTGCAGATATTCAAGAGATTGCAGTAGTAACTGTTTTCAGTGTAGGAAATTATCAATATCTCAACATCTACCTTTCAGTGAATGGGAGAGCACCTTCTTTGCATTTGAGCAGTACTTACAGACAGCCTGAATCCTTTAAATTGTCTCAGGATTGGGCAGGGGAGCCCACTCACTTTTGCTTCCTTTCCTGAGTGTTACAGAGGCAAACTTTTCAACCTTCAATACAGCAATACAAAAAGCCAGACTTGTTTTCCTAGGACCTTTAGACTGGCTGTGCTCAAAGGGAGGTCAAGGGCTTTGCTGGGGCACAGTATATGTGGATATTGCTACTATCACCAGAGCAAGGAGGATTTGCTGTGGGTGACTTTTGCTGTGTTAGAGACAAGCATGGGCACATGCTGTACACCCTCTTGCAAGACAGTAGTAGTTCCTTTCATTACAAATTCTTTTCATCACTGAAGCATCTCTTCATAGCAAACACCACAGCTGAAAAAAGTATTTACAGCTTAAGTTTCTGTGACCTTCTCATTCCTCTGGTGTTTTTTGCATCCTAAATAAATTGCATATAGGAGCAGGGTACTTTTTCTTATACTTGAAAGGGTGTCAGTAATGGCATGGACTTTCTCACTACATGTTTATTTTAAATATCCCTTAAAATCTTATTAAAACCCCCATTAAATCCTAAAAAAATATTTTAATTGTAGTTTTCAGTAAATCATAAATGTTGTCTTCTGTGAGTTTTGAAAGTAAAAAATAAAAATCTCACAAACATGCTGCATTTGATGGATCAATTTACAATTTTTTCATTAATAGATTGTTCTTCATTTTTACATATCTGCATATATTCAAGTATATTATAAAAATCAAATGTATGTCCTTGAAAAGTGTACCCTAGAAATTGTTGCTAAATGTGACAATGACAAAAGAATCTCTTCAGGAGCACTTCACTCATAATATTTTACTGAAAAAATCTTGCTCCTTCTTCAACTGAAATGACAGTAGAACATAGAGTTTTCTGCACCACCATCTGTCTGGGACTAATCTAACTTTATAATCCACTTAGAATTAAAGTCTTTTTAGAAATGTGTATGAAGTAGACTGATGACGTCCTGGTATGAGAATTAAAATACCCCACTTATAAGAAGATGCTCAAAAGAATATGCAGTGTGATGCTAGCAGAGAATCTCTTGCTTATCATAGGATTTCCTTGTTTAGAAATGGACGTATAATGCTATAGGAAGCAATGTTATTTATTATTCCAGCTAAGAGGAATTTTGCCTATCCAAAGAAAAAAGTTATCATCCAGCAAAAAATATATATTTGATTTTGTAACTGACATTTTAAATTTTCATGACATACCGAAGAGAACTGCAAGTATCATTACTCTATCATTAAAACATCAAAAATGTTAGACTTATTTGTTTTAATTGGATTTGGTGTTCAACTGACTTCCCCTGCGTTGCCATGTCATTGCATAAGGACATATTAAATGCTTTACTTGTTCTATATGATTTTATCAGACAAGATATTTATTAATGTCTTAACCTGTGCAGAAAGGTCTGGACCCATAGGAAATCCAATCAACAATGTAGACATAGGCCCACGATACACACTGAACAACTCACAGTATCACAGTATTACAGTATTAGCAGGGTTGGAAGAGACCTTGGAGATCATCAAGTACAGCCTGTAACGCAACACCAACCCATTGTCTAAACCATGGCACTAAATGCCTCATCCAGCCTACTCTTAAACACCTCCAGGGATGGCGACTCCACCACCCCCCTGGGCAGACCATTCCAATGAGCGATCACTCTCTCTGTGAAAAACCTCTGCTTAACATCCAGTCTAAACCTCCCCTGGCGTACCTTAAGTCCAGGTCCTCTCATTCTGGTGTCGTCAGCCTGAGAGAAGAGATCCTCACCCCCCTGGCGGCAACAAATCAAGAGAATATTTTACTTGAAATGGACTATTTAAAATATTTTGTTTAGATACAAATGTATTATTCGAAAGACAAATATTAAGTTTCAATGATAAAAAAAAACAACTTTCATTTAGAGAAGTCTTTATTTACTACAGTTATACCCCGTCCTTCGCGAGGAAAGGCCGTCGCAAAACACTAAACTCTCTAAGAAGTGCAGGTCGTTAATACGCATGCAGNAGGAGTTGGTATGGGAGCTTCTTTCCCTTTAACATCCACCAGTCCTGGCAGAGGCAGCACTGCCCAGGCTTTGACTGGGCTTTGAGTAACAAGGAATGGTATGTCTTGGGGTGGTACTGCACTGGGTCTCAGCAGAGCACACAGGAGTGGGTCAGGGTGTTGCAGGGCTCTAAACGGCACTGCGAACTGCAGTAAATCGCATGCTCCAGCCCCCGCCGCGCCACATGGCTGCCGGCACGGGCACAGTCACCGGGGTCGGGGGGGGGAAGCGGCACGGGATTGCTCCACAGACACTGTGGCACCGCCCTTCAGCAGAGCAGATTGACTGCGCATGTGTCAGGCAGCTAAGCTCGCAGACCGCTGAATCATAATTGCGAAAAATTTGCTTCGTAAATGGGCGAGGTTGTAATGGAGAAGTCCCGATGCAGCGGGGATTCACTGTATTCCTTACCTAAGCGTAATTTATTTGTCCAGGTATTAGTTGTCATAATACCTAGATGGAAAATAAAAATAAATTTTTACACAGCCTATTGAAGAGAGGAGGGAATCTCTGTCAATCTCTGGCATAAGATTCTATTTTGTGTTGGATTTCACTAGAGTTATACTAGTACTCATGGTTGAAAGGGAGAAAACTGTCAAGCCGAAGTGACTTTAGGCACAGTGAAGCACAGTGTATCAGAAATTGTGGTCTATAAATATTCTGTGAACCAGCTAAATCCTTTGCAAAACAAGGGTCAGAATTCTCCTTTTTTGTACGTACACTAGCTGTAATAAGGCTCTATAGGATTTTCTGAGGACAATGTCTGTCCCAAGTAAAAGGATGGTTATCAGTTTTGCTGGAAAATGCTTCTAATTTCAATCCATCAACTAGAACAAAGAAAAAAATTAACATTGATCGACAAAACATAACTTACTGTTACATGTAATACAAACTTGTGTTGTGTTACTGAAATACGTCTTCAAAATTAACAATACAATATGTTCTCGTTTATTCTTTCTGTCACATATATAATTTAGGGAAAATAATAGAAGAAAGTAAAGATATTGTCTTAGGAAACTTCATTTGTTATTGTGAGTGTTTTGAGAACAAAAAGATTCTGTTTTCATTTAATTTTTAGCTGAACACTCTGAAAAACTTAAGTTTTCCTTCTAGTCTTTTTTTTCTTTATAATTTTACTGTGATAAATTACCATGTAGACATGACCAACAAAGAGTCACATATACCTTAGCTAACCCAAATAATGAACAACATTTCCACTTCCATAAACCATAGAGAGAAAGAATACCGTTCATAATGAATGACTTTTAAATTTGTTCAGGAAAATCCTTTCAGAAACTGTAAAATTATAAAACTAACACCTTATTTCACCTTCCTAACCAAATCCCCAGCAAAGACACTGAAAATTGGAAACACAGATGTCTATATTTAATAGAATGGCCAAAACTTAGGATGCTATGTCTATATGTAATAAAGAAGTTTTAATTCTGTTTTGGTCAGCGCAAAGATACCTGTTTTGTACTGGATGCAGGTACCCCGGTCTAACACTGCTGGTTCCAGCAGTCCCACTGCAGGGCACGGGTGAGCCCCTTGGCCACAGGCAGGTGAGTGAGAGTCCTGGGTAAAGCCTGGGCAAAGTAGAGCAAAATGCTCCTTTGGCAGCTGAACATGCCCTCAGAGAAGCTGCAGCCCAGGGAAAGCTCAGATGAACAAGTCTATCCTGAAAGACTGCAGCCTGTGGGCAAGACCACATAGGAGCAGGAGAAGAAGGAGTGGTGGAGAGAGAAGCTTTTATGGACTGACTGCAACTCCTCAGTTCCTCATCCTCCTGTAGTACTTGCACCTATGGGTAGTGAGCAGTCAGTTAAGGCTAACTGACCATTCTATGGAAAAGGTACAGTGAATCCACCACGATCTCTCCATTACGACCCCTCCCATTTGCTAAGTAAATTTTTCGCAATTATGATTCATGCGCAATTGACTCTGCTCTGCAGAGGGGCGGTGCCACGGTGCCTGTGGGGTGGGACTCACCCCGCCCTGCGGGGAGAGGGCTCGCAATGGCGGCACTGTGTCTCCATCCCTGACTGGGCAAACTGCCCCACGAAAGTGAGGCAAGCGAGGGGGGATAAGCGCTGTGTGCTGGAAGGGGTCTTCTGTTCCCCTGCCCTCTGGAACCGTATGGGCAGTGCTCCCAGGACCGGTGGATATTAAAGGGAAAGAACTGACCCGAGACCCCCATCTCCTCCACCCTGTGGGCTTCTCTGGGCTGCAGCAAGCGTGCTCCCACAGCCCAAGCCTCGCGCCGCTTCCCCCCGCTCCCTCCCCGACCTCGGTGATCGGCTCCCGCCTGCACAGGCCTCCGCCCACGGACGCCACACCGGGGTTGGGGTGGGAAGGCGTGCAGTGCAGGGGCACACGTTTCTGCAGCTCGCAATGGCCTTTAGAGTCGTGCAGCACTGTGACCCGCTCCCTGACCCGGTCCTGTGTGCTGCGCTGAGGCCCAGTGCAGCACCACCACAAGACATGCCATTCCTTGTTACTCAAAGCCCAGTCAAAACCCAGGCAGTGCTGCCTCTGCCGGGACTGCTGGATGTTAAAGGGAAAGAAACTCTGACACCAACACCCCCCCGCCCCCCCCCATAAGCGGCGCGGGGTGTCACACTGCTGCAAAGTTAAGGTTTTTCCAGGCTCCAAGAATGCCAACCAGAGCTCAGGGACACCCCTTCCCCACCGCAGAGGCACGAGCACCCGGGCGGGGCCGGGGGGCTGGGAGGGGGGCAGCAGCGGCACAGGGTTTGGGCTGTGAGCACACAGCAGCCGCTCAGAAATGGTTCCATTTGCTAGCCTGTGCCAAGAGACCACAGGAAGGAGCAGAAAATTGTCTGCAGAGCCCTGGAGGTCCGGGGGGTGGGGCAATGGGCATGGCCTGCATGCGTATTAACGACCTGCAGTTCTTTGCAAGGTTAGGGTTTTCCAAGGGCCATTGCCTGTCCCCTTCCTCGCGATGGAGGGGGTATAACTCTATTTTTAAAAGCACTCAAGGATGTTCACTAATCAGATTTGAAGGTGTTGTTTGGCCTTGTCCACATTCCACAACAACTCCCACTCCCACAAGAGGATTTTCACTCAAAAGAATGAGTGCATTACTGGAGCTATAATGCAGTTTAAATAGATGCTGATTTGAATGACTAGATTATATCTCGACAATTGAGGCAAACATGCATTGAAAAGTAAGCCCGGATACAACCTTGAATTGCTAAATACTACTCTATCTAGCAAAGCATTTTAACATACTCCCAATCCCATATTAGTTCTAGAGTAGTTGATTTCAAGTCCAAATATTGATGTTTATACGGAGCTTAATTTTGATGGAGAAATATTTAAAAATGTATTAAAAAAATTCTTCCCAGTTGATAAAACTGCGAAATTAAGTACCCAATAAGATAAAAATTGCAATCAACCCATTCTTCTGCAAATATTCAAGAAGGTCATTATTTTTAAGCATAATTTTTTTTTATCTCCCCTCCATTTACAAATATTTTACTCAAAGCAAGAAGGAGTATTTGCAATGAAATTATGACAAACATCTTAATTGTAAATCTCTGAATATCTCATTTGTATTAATATGGAAATTAAATATTAAATGGCTAATGCTGGACTTTGCAGTCTTTGTCCTTCATCTTGAGCAGTTGCAGTTTGACACATATCAAATGTTATATCAGTATTCCAGAGGAGATTGCTTTTATTTTAGTTCAGAAAGTAATGACCTATTTGCTTAATATATGTATATTAGAGACATTACTGTTTCAATAAAATACTGGAAATTACATCTCTGCTTAAGCAACCCTGAGAACACTCAATGTGAATGAGTCATACAGGTCAAACTGGGATTCCAGCAAATGGTTTATGTATTGTCTATGGTTAGCTGTGTGTCACTGGGTTTTATTCCTCTAATTCATATTGGTTGTAACTACTCTAAGGGCAAGCATTGCTCTGCAGGATGTTCAAGATCCTCCTAGTCGCCTCCTGAGCCAGGTCAGATACTTGGCCTGACAATGTCATTACCTGACAATAACAGCAGTGGTAAATTCCTCACACCCGAATTCTGGGGTGCACCCAGCAACTAGGAACACTCTTAATTGCCATGCTTACAGTTACAGTTAATCATAAGATGGAATAATGATAACAGACTTCAAAAATGAGAACATTTTTATACAAATCTATTAAGCTTTCACCAAAGTAGTCAGTTAACTGCATATTCCTAGGAAATAGTCTAATCCAACCTTTTTGTGTTCAATTGTTTACAAAAAATGTTATGAAAACTTGCAAACAGGAAGGTTCTGGTATATACATGGTGCATGCATCATATTCAGGCCATTACCCTCAATGTATATATTGTGCCATCTCAGATCAGAGGTACAAACCAGTCATGCAGACTTAGCAGTGGAAATAGCCGGCATGACTATAGTTGCATACTGAAATGAAGATTTGCTAGAGGCTAAGATGTCTTCGTGTGGAAACACTGTATTTCTGTAGGGAGCTCAGACCCTCTTTGGCAGAAATGGTGCTAGATGAAGACATTTGCATGTCACAAGTGAGTGCCAGGCATTTCATGCACCACGATTATGTACCAAAGAACCATATTCTGGAGCTTTTTCTGTAGGTCGGATGACGTTCTTTTCTCCCTAAAAATATTCAAACTTTCTTAAGTCATATCTTCCAGAAAGGATTAGATTTTACTTGGAAATAAAAGCATCTGGAGACAATAAAATAAAACAAAACAAAAAAAAGCAGCAATGTCATTTGCATTCACAACTTCATGAGGAGATGCATATTTCACAATTAAATGCTTTTAAATGTTCCTCTATTACTGAAACTGTAAGTACTGTGTAGATTCTAAGAAAATATCTTTAAAGAAATATCAAGTACAGTCATTCAGATGGGTAGATAGTATACACACTTTCATGGCATATGTCATTTTCTGCCTTAAGGCAATCATTCATTCAAGACAGAAAGTGTATTATAATTCAGGAAATCCTAGTAAAAGAGTCATTATAATTAGCAATCCTGAGCTGCAGACTTGTCAAAAGAATAGTTTTGTATTCACATAAGATAAGGTGATTTTTTGAGAGTCATTCTTTTCTCCTGTCTCTTTTCCTCATCTGAAGCAAAACATTTCCAAGCAGCTTGTCATCAGATGTCTCTAAAGTACAAATATCCCTAATGGATGACATCTGACAAATTCTTTTCAAACATCTTACAGTAAAGGGCATCTACAGCAAGCAGTTGCAATTTGCTTAATACTGTTCATCAAGGATTCATTGACAACAAATGGCACCTACCCAGGGTAAGTGCATACTATCTATCTTTAAATATTCTTGGTAAGAGGGCATAACAATATTTATACTGTTGGATACTTTCGGTCAGGAAAGCATTTTTCTAAGACAAAGGAGCGCCTTATAAAGGATGATTGACCAGGTAATAGGATTTCTAGAAAATATGCTATGTTATCTCTTCAATTTAAGATTGTTCTTCAGAAGATTCTTTAAGTTTTTAAAATTCACATACTGTCAACAGCCAAGATTTCCTATAGAGAGACTTAAATAAGCAGTCAGGTCTTAGAGGAAAGAGAGATTTTCCCAATGGGAAGCCTAATAAAAATTTGAGTAATTTTAATATCTTAAAAGGTTCACAACCTATTTTAATGAATGTCATTAATCAGATTTTCCTGTCTATTTTCCTGTAGGCAACATGGCCAGGGAAGTTACATGACAATAAAAGCCTCTAATATATAGTGATAGCAGTCTATAGTGTTATTTAAAGCTAAATCAATAACTTGAGAAGTTTAATCACACGAGATGGCAAATTGAAGCTCTACCAAAACAACTGCCTACAGGCTGTTTAAAAAGGATTCTCTGTTCTGAGTCATTTATTAGCACCAGATATTTTAACATCCTGTTTGATTTTTTTTTAATATACAGTAAGCCCTTGTCTATTTGCAGTCTGCATCTCCACAGTTTCAAATGTCCGTGGTTTATTTTTCATAGAAAAGCAGGCCCACGCACACGTGCAGGTAATGCCACAAACTCAGTCTGCTCATGAATATGTAATAATTTCATGAATATGTAAATTACACATGCCACCCCCTGCAGTTTCCAAGTGCAGTTCATTTTCACAGTTTGAGGGGAAGGGCAACTGCCACCATCACCCTGGAGCCAGGACCACAGCCAGAGCAGTTACAGGCAGGCACTGCAGAGGCAGCAAGTGCCTCCAGGGTGTTTACGAGGTTAGCAGTGTTCTCTGCCAGGCCGCAGGAGGGTTCCAGCATTGTGTGTACATGTGTGTGAGAGCAGGTGCAGAAGGCACCTTTCTCCCACCCCTGTGGCCCCTGCCCTCCCTCCCTGCCAGGCAGAGGTGGCCGTATTCTGCCTGCCCACACAAAGCACCCATGGCGGATGCGCGCTGGGCCACAGGGAGGTTATGACAGGGCTGGGCCAACCCCCTTTGTTGGCGGTCTTGGGCCCAGCAGGGCCATTCAGGTGGGTTGCAGTCAGACAGGGGCACCTGCAGGCCCCTGCGCCACCCCAACACCTTTCATAGAGAGAGCTGTGGGACCTGGCCCAGCTTGGGGTCATTCGTCAGCCCAGAGCCCCTGTACTGGTCCTGGTACCCCACTGTCACTTGACACCATCCGTCCTCCAGACAGTGAGATCCTAATCACATGTAAGCAAGAGCCAAACTGCCCTTTGAGGGAGGAATGAGACAACCCCCTTCACCTCCCCTGAGACAAATTAGTTGCGGCAGTCTCACCCCTTGAACGCTGTCCCAGCACCTGAGCAAAAAGCGTCCTTGCTCCCATCGGGGCTCAGGGGGCAGAGAGGTGCTTTCATCAGTTCCAACCCCTCTGCCATGGGCAGGGGCACCTTCCTTATGTGATCAGAGCCCCATCCAACCTGGCTTTGAACACTTCCATGGATGGGGCACAGCGGAATAAAACTTTCAAGTAAGAACAAGCAATCTTCCTACAGAAACTCTGACAGTGTTCCCCCCCGAGTTCCTCTATATCTGCTACTATCTCACCTTGCACTGTCTCCCATTGGCCACCTGGGAACCACCACACCATGTCATTGGCAGTGGCAGCTGCTGCTCCAGGATGGGACGGGAGCAGTGAGGCTGGGAGCAAGATGGGAGAGGGGGCGATGGACCTGCCATGGGTGCTCCAGGGAATGCATGTAAACACACCATCTTGGCTCTCCTCCCAGCTCCCAGCACCATGCCATGCTGCAGCCAGCCCCATCCAGGACTGGTTAGAGAAGTGCTCATTGCCTGATGCCGTAGCAAGGCTAGGGAGCAGGCACTATGTTGGGTTGACCCCTGTTGACAGCCTGCTGCCACAGCCCCAGGCTGAAACAGTTTTTGGCACCACACCTCCACTCTCTCCCAGGGCTAGAGGGGAAAACTTCCTGCTGCTCCCGGCACACACAGGCATTCCCTGACAGCTTCATCCTGCACTGGAAAAGGCCAAGGGGTGTTTGCAGGCCAGGCCAGCCCGCGTGGAGGCTTGGGAAGTACAGTCGCTGAGCTCCTCCTCCTCTGTGCCCACTGAGTTGGGTGGCTCGGTGGTGCCACCAAGTGGTGTAAGACGAAGCCTTGGGGCCCTGCCTCACTCCCTAAGAAGATGTGAAAAATTCAGTTCTCCAAGGTAAGTCTTTTGTTGGTCTCAAAGTCACATGTGAAAGATTTCTGACATGAAATTTATCTCTGTAGTTTATCTTTGTAATCATTAAATAAATAATTTGATGAAGCTTTCTTTTTTCATAAAAATGCACAAATTATTTCACAATTTCTGGATGTTTTTACTCATAGCTTCTTTTTTCCCCCTGAAAATCAATAGTTTTGTTGTCTCTTTGTTTCATATCTCAACATTTTCTATTAATATCTCCATGCATGCTGAGATTCGTATTTACAATTTGAACCATAGTAGGTTCTCATCCTGCCACAACTTGTCATACCTTTTGAAACACTAAACGTGGGCCTGGAAATAATTTCTGTAATGTTCAGAATCCATACTGTTTCTTTGTCCAGAAATTACGTATTTGTTTTTCACTGTTTCACCTACTATTGATGATATTTAGAGAAAAAATAATGCAGATTTTCTCCAATTTTCCACCACTGACTTTGAAAAATACTCCTTAGTACAGTGGTAAGTGTCCCTGCCTGTCATGCAGGAGACCTGGGTTTGATTCCTGCCGGGGAGACAGTGGTGCCGTTTAAGATTTGGACTCGATGATCCTTGTGGGTCCCTTCAAACTCAGAATATTCTGTGTGATTCAGCAAGTGATTCTTGAACACCATCAACTGTATTTCTGAATACATTCCTGTCTGCTTTGAATGTAATTTTATTTCACAGGTTCACAGGTTATTCTGGGTTGAAGGGACCCACTGGATCATCTAGTCTAACTTCCAAGTGAACGCCCATCCAGGGATCAGGCCCACAAGCGTGGGACCATGGGTACCATGCTCCATTCATTCAAGCCACCCAACACCCAACCCCAACACCAGGGATGACGACTCCACCACCTCCCTGGGCAGACCATTCCAATGAGAGATCACTCTGTCTGTGAAAAAGCTCTTCATAACATCCAGTCTAAATCTCCCCTGGTGTAGCTGAAGGCCATGTCCTCTTGTTATTTCCTAACGTATTTACAACTCTTTTTTGAGTTGATGTCTGAAAAAGTCTTAAAGACATCTGATCATATAGTTTCCGCACGGAAGCTGAGAATCATTTCACACTTGAGATGACACTTTCTAAAATCATAATGTATTTATGTCTCCAGTGACTTCATTAAGTCGTCAGCAACATCTGGTGGGATTAGTTCACCAGTTGACAGAGTAGCAAGGTCTTTCTAATAATACTCATTGGATTATTCAGTTTTCTCAGATATTTAATCGCAGAATCACAGAATATTCTGAGTTGGAAGGGACCTACAAGGATCATAGAGTTCAATTCTTAAACGGCACCACTGCCTCCCTGGTGGGAATCGAACCCCCGGTCTCCTGCATGAGAGGCGAGGATGCTCACTACTGTGCTAAAAAATGCAAGATTTAAGAGTGTCTTTGTCCTTTTCAAGTACCAAACTGTGAAGACTTTATTGTAATTATTGAAAAAATTATTAAGGTGTTTTTCAGTTAAACCTGAACTCTCAATGTATTTTGCTTATGGTCTCTTCTACTGCCAGATGTATTGTGATTCTCCAGTCCGAGACAGCAAGTTTTCAAAGTTGAGCTAACAAATACATCCATCATCTCTGCATAGTCACAAAGGAGACACGATTTGGATTACACATAAAAATTCGGGCAATGATGGCATGGGTGGGATTCATAGAGAGAACCTCCTCTAACTTCTCATAGATCTAAACAAAATATCAAATCAGTGTAAGAAAACCAACATAGTGAGCCACTTCTGTTAGCATACTCTCTTTGATAACTGAGGTGCCCTTCAAATAGACACATGCTTCGTGAAAATTAGTAATTATAGACAACTTAATCAAAAAGTTCTTAGAAGATGTTATCTCAAGCACTGATGATACTTTTAAGTGCATCTTCCAAGTAGGCAACATCAGCAATGTAATTATCTTTATAGGCAAGGAGAAATTCACTCAATGTTAATCTAAGAAGTGTTTTTTATACAACTTCAACACTTATGTGCTCTCCAATGACTGGTTCATAATAGCTCAAGAAGGGCAAGTTTATTTTTGGGAAACAAATAGTGGAACAAATAGAATTATTTATCAAAGCTCACTAAAACAGCACCACAAACTAATAGTGGGGTTATTTATAAATCAAATCTGGAATTATTCTAGTTTAGAAGAAGATAAACAGACATTGGAAATAGTATGTCAGTCTCCCTTTTTTAAAAAAAATAAATATTTAATTAATTTTTATTCCATGCATTATGCTGACAGTGTTGTTTTTCCATACTGGAAATGGAGAAGGTTCAATTCTTTCTGAGAATATAAATAAGACAGAAACAATTTTGCTGTATTGATTATTCTGTACTTACTTTTTGCTCTATTAGCTAATGTATTCCTGAATACTGACCTAGTAAAAAGAGACAGAAAAGCAGCTTCCTCTACAAGAGACAGTATTCTTTCCTCAGCTGGAGTTGTTTTTTTATAGAAGAGTTTGAATATTTCTTGTGGAATGAAACGTATATATCTGTCCCTGCGATAATTCAGTGACGCTAACAATGCTCCAGATATTTGAATGTTCAAAGTGTTCAGAATGTTCTTGAGTGCTCACATTTTGCGCGTTCAAACCAAAATATTTTTCATTCTATGTTGTTATATTCATGTGTTTACAGAATCCTAGGTGTGAAATATTAATATTTATTTTACCCATATTGATGAATTGGACATTTCCTCTGTCTTTAAGACAGTGTTAAAAAAACAAAAACAAAAACAAAAAAAACCAGCATCTAGCTGGAGCACCTACATTTATTGAATTATTTTTTGTTTTTTAGAAGGAAGGATGTCATGATTCCCTCAGTCTTCATACTTAAATATGACCTTCCAACTATAAACCTGTGTTACTTAGAATTTCTTGCATGTCTGCTATTTTTTATTTTGATAATCTCAGTTCTATATTTAGTACTTTAAGAAAGCTATATTGGATATGTGATAAAATCCTTTCTTTTCAACAAGAGAATGTGAATGTGAGGCCTGTAACCTTCCTTCTAGTTTGTGGTGTATATTTTTGAATTTTCTTTAATGCATTGACTTTCATATGTCTTCTAACCAACACTAATCCTTCTGTAAGAATTATTAATATTTTCAAACCAGAAAAGAGATTATTTCTCAAGCACAGAACCATTTTTTTACAGATGATATTTTCTAGATTGTTCAGAATCTGGATTTTATCACTCTTTTCTGTTTTTATTTTGACTTCTGCACTGCTTTTACAAAAAATTGCCTTTTGATGAGAAAGAACTTCTTTACCATGTCTGTTTATTGTGTAAGTTGAGGAACTCATAGACTTTTTCGCCATGATAAATATTTACATGTCTTCACCTCCACAAAAACCATTTCTTTAACTGGGTTCTTGCTCCTTTCCCTTTCATTTGGTTACTCACATTTCTTAGCCAAAACATCTATGTCTTGTTTTAAATCACACGGATCTTCACTTACTTTCTTTAGCCAACATAATTTTATACTTGCACTTTCACAAGAAGAATATTCAAAAGTTATTTAATGTGAATATGCCTTTTGTTTCTGCTGATACCATGTCTGTATTATTTTTCCCATAATGAAGTTTTAGTAAACTGGAATATGACTGTGAATCTCAGAAAACAATGCTGTGTTTTTATGTTCCTAAGCGACATTTACTCGACATATTAATCTTCTCAATTGCTGTCAATATTCATGTCTTCCTTGCACATTTAAAATATGTATATAGGATCAATCTTCACTGTCTAATTTCATAAATGCAACATTTAGGCTTCAGATTTGTAATAAAATATTGCATTGATTATAACTTACATTATGTAAATGAGAGATACTAGCAATATATAAAAGCCCACTCTTGTTTTGTGACATCAAATTTTTGTTCACATAAAACAGAAACCATATTCATATACAGAAATAATCCTGCCTGCCTCTGACTCTGCCACCTCAAATACTAGTTGCTATGATCACTTCATTTCCAATGGTTCTGAGAGAGCTAGAAATGGCATAGCCATAATGAAGGAATATTAATGTATCCAACCAAAAAATATGTTAACAGAAGCAATAGTTCTTTTTCTGAAAAAATCCTAGGATGAGATTCTCAAATTCAATTTATTTCTCATGGTCTAAGAAAATACAAAAAAGCTGAAAAATATGCTTTTCTGAATCTGAGCAGGTTCTGTTACATTATGTATAGGAAAGAACAGAGGCTCAGGTAAGGTATTTTTACTTTTTATTTCTAACCTGTATAATGAAAGGATAGGTTCTGAGCATTGAAGTAATAGGTCTTTAATGTTTGGCTCAAATATTATTTGTCTTGGAAGAACTCATATTTTACCACAAATATATGTTTTCAATATCCTCAGTGATTGGTTTCCAGCTTCCAAACACATTATTTTATAAAGACGTGATTTTTATTTTCTGTAAAATTATAAGAGGTAGAGGTGATTTTATGGTACAAAGGAAAATAATTGCTGAAAGTGGTGCTACTGACTGCCAAGCTACACCGTACAACTTCCTGAACTAAGGCCCATTACAGCCATTTGCCAACTCATTTTGAAACGAGGTTTTTCTTAAAGTCTCCAGAAATCTCTTAATTGTCTGTTTTATTGGGGAGCAAAAAAGAAAAAAAAAGAAAACAAAAAAGAAAACCTTTTGAACAAACAAGAAAAAGTTCAGAGTATGTTTCTCATACTGTCTGTTTCTTTGAATTCCTTGACTGAAAGCCACATTCTGGTTGCTGGTGACAACTTTGCCGAAGCTTAAGGTTTGTGCTGTTATAGGTGAGAAAAATAAGCCCACGGTGAGAGCTGCCAGGAACATCAGGTCTCCCTCTGGACAGCAGCTGACACAGGGCATTTCCCTCAGGAACAAATGCCATTGCAATAGAAGCAGTTTTTTCCCTCAGGGCTCTGACATTAACATTTTTGCAACTTCTGTTTTGCAGTGTCTGACCGCCAGCTTGCTCTAATCAATTACTTATTTTGTCAGTGTGTAAAGTTAGTACTGAACTGGATCTGCAGATCTCTGACAGTATAAAAACAAGACGTAAATTTGGTTAAGATCTAGATATGATCTTAGATCTAAGAGTGATGAACTTCATTCAAGTAAACTACAGAGATAGTTTTTCTTATGGCTGAGCTTCTAAATTAAAAGAGGTCATGGGCAGCTTTAGGGCTAATGAGATCAAGAAAGAAATAAGTGGAGTTTTTGCTTGTCTCAGGATGTAAGAGCAAAGAGAAATCTGTAGGGCAGTTATGTGGCACAGTACAAGCCCAGTCTAAGTGAAAAGGGGAAGAAATTCCACATGCAGTCCTTCACGAGGTAGGTGTGTACTATTACTTTTGTGCTTAGATCTGACATTAGTCAAAAACTTCCGCCACAATGAATGGAACCTAAGATACTGTGCATTTGTGGACAAAAAAAAAAATCAATCTAGTCATACATTTTACATTACCGATTAAAAATAATGATTACATAACCTTTTCCTTCCAGACATATTGTGATAACATATCCAGCCTGCCTGATTACTATTTCATAAACCACTGTTGTATTTGATCATCAATGACACATAAAAGGAAATGATCGTTTAATAATTTGTTCCTATTTTCATGTTGTATGTGAGATTCCTACCAAAAAACCCAGGATGATAATACCAGGTTACTCCCTCCCTGACAAAAAACAAGTTCATATGAAATTCTAAATCAAGTAAAGAGACTCTATTGACAAGTGTTTTTATGAGTAATATGTTCCAAGAACAGAGAATTCCTTTGTAAGGATACTAAGGATAGTAGTGCCACAGTACCACAGTATCACAGTACAGATAAGGCTGGAAAGGACCCTGAAGATCATCTAGTCCAACCTATAATCCAACTAACCTATCATCCACATCTAGATCATATCGCTCAGCACCTCATCCAGCCTACCCTTAAACACCTCCAGGGTTGGTGAGTCAACCACCTCTGCGGTCTAAACCTCCCCTGTTGAAGCTTAAGACTATGACCTCTCGTCCTGTCACCAGAGACCGGGAAAAGACCAGCCCCCG
>WEKX01020627.1:17629-30000 GCA_013390025.1 Pitta sordida | reverse complement strand
CTTCAGAGTTCTGGGGGGTGGAGCAATGGGCGTGGCCTGCATGCATATTAATGACTTGCACTTCTTTGTGAGTTTAGTGTTTCGCGACAGCCTTGGGTTGTCCCTTTCCTCGCGAAGGATGGGGTATAACTGTAGTTATTTTTTGCTGCATAGTTTGCTAACCTTGCTGTAAATAGACCATTTTACTCCACTCTGCCCTACTTTAGCAGCACCATGGACCTTCTCTATGGAGACCTTTACAATTTTGCTGATGTACTTTTTATCCTCTTTCTATGTATTTGCCAATTTGGACAATATACCCCTAAAACCTGAGGCTAAGGTCTCGGCAAAGTTTGGCCTGCCAGTGATGCTCTGGGGCTAAGACTGGACTNTCTGGCATCCAGTCAGTGTCAAACTACAACAGAGGCTAAGACTGGACTGTGACAACCAGGGTGCTGATACCACCAAGAAGGGACTATGTGGAACAAGATATGCTGTAACGTTCTTTCCTGGCCTCCAGAGACTGTGTAGCACACGATATGCTGTGGCCTTCTTGCCAGCTTCCAGAGACAGAACAAGATATGCATACAGCCCTGTCATTGCAACATGAAAACACACTGCCTGGCAAAAGGCCACTCGAACCCGACCTTGCCTTGGACACTGTTCGGACACTTCTTGGTCTTATGTGACAGAGAAAGAACTGAACGGGGGGGCAAGGGGAACATGTGGTATAAAGATGGCCCCTTAGCAACTGCTTTTTAGAAGCTTCTCCCACTTGGAAGCCTCTCCCACCTGGAAGCTTCTCCTACCTGGAAGACGACGCCTATGGGGACACCATGAGGACTTGGTTGTCTGGTGGTAGTTATTAAACCCTTTTCTCTCTTCATTTCTCTTCACCTTTCCTATCTCACTCTCTCATTAAACCCTTTTTCTCTCTCCCTTTCTCTTTACTTCTCCTGTCTCACTTTCTTATTAAACTCTTTTTCTGCCTCCCTTTCTCTTTACCTTTCCTATTTCACTTTCTTATTAGACCCTTTTTCTCTCTCTCTTTCATATCTCACCTTCTTCTATCATGATTCCCACTTCACGGGATAATAAAATTTCACTGTTTAATCAAAGCTAACCCCTGTTTGAGATTTCCTTGCACTTACAGATCCAGTAAACGAACCATCACGCCTCCAGCTCAGCTGGCTGGACCGTGATACCATGGCTGTGGGCTCATTGGTGATGCCGGGCATCGCGGAGGTGCAGTGTACCGCGGAGGTGCCAGGCACGTAGTGATGCTGGACTTGTGTAGCCCAAAAAGTAGTGCTTGTAGCAGCAGCATAGTGCTAGCAGCTCACTAGTACTGCCACGACTAGTATGGCAACGGCTGCTTCTCTAACTGCCCACTGCTTGCCGCCCGCTGCCTGTGGTGGTTACGCATGTGCATCCAGGGCTGCCAGGGCCACTCCCTCCACCAGGGCTGCTGCAGTCCCACCTCTCGCTATCTCCCATTGGCCACTAGGGCCAGCCCCAGTGAGAGTCCCATGTGCCACTGGGAGCTGGCCCAGGCTGAGCCACCAGAATTGGCAGTCTCCGCAGTGCTGCAGCACTCACTCACTTTATAAACAGCTGGCCTCCACAGTGCTGTTACCATCGTGACAGGCTGTGGCCATGTTTGAACCCAGCTCAGTAGCTCAGTACCCACCAACAAGGGGACCAGGGTGGGTCTCGGGGGCCATGGTGAAGGGGCCCTGGGTGTATTGCCTCTGAGCCAGGCCAGCTCCCCAGCACCATGCACAAAATTTCTCACTCCAGCCCCGCTGCTCCTGGCCCGGGATATGGCAGGGAAAGGCCAGCAGTGAGAGTGAGGGGGAGGTGGTGGCTGGGGCACAGAATCCAGCCGTCTGCTAGACCCAGGACAAGCCAAGCCAAGCCAAGCTAATCCAAGTCCTAGCGGACGAGCCCAAGCTATAGTCAAGCCAAGCTGATGTTTCCTATCAGGCAGATTTGCCTGGTCTTGCTTGTAACTGAAGGTTGCTTTTGCGCCTGCCTGCAACTGACCTGCCATGTACCGCATTCATAAGCGAGCTGGGATGTCCCCTCTGCTTGCCAAAGCGAGGTAATAAGCCCAAAAGGAAAGAGCTGGATGGGCTGAATGCACCCCTGCCCATGGCAACCTTGCTCCCCTCCTCCCACCGCCTCCTGCTGCAAGGAGTGGCCACGGGCCCCCTTGACGCCACAAGTCAGGGGTGGGCGGTTGCTGGAGGCTGCTGCCAGCATATTATCGGCCTGGGAGATTGCATTTTGCTGCTCTGCACAAACTGGACCTGGGATGGGTGGCGGTGGTGGCTCCCATGGCCCATGCCCGGTGGAGGGAGATCCACCACGGCCCTGTGGCAAGCTCCGCTCTGAACACTTGAGTGCAGTGCAGAGGTGAGTGCTGAGCCTATCGCAAGATGCCATGCCCCCTAGGTTTAAACCCATTTTACTTTTTTATCCAATTCTCCCATCAGCCACCATCTTGGGCAGCACTTTGTGGAGGCAGAACTCTCCTGACCCATCACATGGTGAGGGGAGGTGCCAGGAATGCTCCCCAGGCACCAGGGGGGTGTCCTGTCCAGAGAGCATGCAGGTAATCAACTGCCCCCACGCCGGCCAGGGAAGGGGCTGAACCCCTTACATAATTTTAGGGAAAGTGCTGCTGCAAATGACCCTGGCACTACTGGCCCCCGCATGCTCTGCAGCCCCCCGGGTGCTCTCCCCCTGTGCCCCCTGGGGACCTGACCTGCCACTCCCTGTGGGGAGGTATATTAAATGCATTTGGACAGGCTGCACCGTGTGCCTCTCAGCTCTCTCCCCTTGCCACCCCTGGTGGCTCCTGGACATGGCTTATTTACATATTCATAAACTCATTTACATATTAATGAGCCATCTGCCTTCGCAGTATTTTCAGTGCATGCACGCAGCACCACTTTTCACTGAAAAATGAACAGTGAATTATTGAAACTGCAGAGAGGTGGACCATGGATAAGCGGGGGTCTTCTGTAGAATGACACCTTGGCAAATCCAATTTCTACAAGCAATACCCTCTGTCCTGTCATGCAAAACCCAGCAAAACTGGATATGTACTTAAATTCCATGAAGCTCTGTGCTTTGGTATATCAGAACTGAAGTTTTTAATATCTACAGAGGGAGTTCTTTCCCTTGTTAATCCACATGCACTCTCCTGCTGACAGGACGTATAAAAGGTATGATGGGAAACATCTAAGCATCTTTTTTACCAAGTTAATTTACTTGCAGATCTCTTTGCAAGAATCAGATACACCAAAACATCCATTACCCACCTCACAAGTAAATTTACTTGTACAAGCAAAATGAAAATATTGTAACTATTAACTCTGAATTGGCTGTATCAAGAAACTGAAGGAGTATCTTACCTGAATAGGGTATTGTGTGAGTCTCATGGGCCCAACTTGTACTTCTGTAGTTGAAACCTGGTAAAGAAGAGCAATACAGATATTTTTTTCAGTCTGGTTCCTAACAAGATAGTATTTTACATGCAAGAAGGAAAGATCAAAGAGAACCATGGAAGATGCTGAAAGGCAGGCTGGTATATGACTAGCAGCCTTAATTTAGTTGCTTTGAAGTGCAACTTAAATGATCATATTTACCAAACTCTGAAGTTTGTTTTATTTGCCTGTGAGTTAAAAATTCTCTGGTTTTAAACAAGGAAATAAGAAACACTGTGTCCTTTCCCCTCTCTCCCCAAAGAGAGGACTTTGCTTACATAGAAGAACTTGTATGTTGCTTAAGACTACAGAAAGCCATTTATTACTGGCCAAAAATTGACTATTCATTTTAATGTAATACAGAATTTGCATTAATGGTCTTGTGACATACACTAAATAATAATGCTTTAATGAGTTCGATTAGGAAAGNCCTCTTAGCCACCTGGGAACACTGCTGGCTCATACTGAGTTTTCTGTCGATCATAACTCCTAAATCACTCTCCATTTCACCACTCTTCAGCCACTCATTCCCCAGCCGATAGCAATGCATGGGGTTCTTATGTCCAAAGTGAAGAACCCGACACTTAGTCTTGTTAAATTTCATACTGTTGGAGCCTGCCCATTTCTCTAGTCTGTCAAGGTCCCTCTGAAGGGCCCTTCTACCCTCCGGCAGTTCGACATTTGCCCCCAATGACTTCTCAGACAAGGGAACTTGTTTGGGTTGAAGATTTAGAATTGTTACCCAGAACCATAGCCTTTAGTTTTCAGGTGAAAACACCACTGGCACATGAGCCATGACATTTTCAGAAGACAAGAGAGCACATCATATTTAAACCTACTGCAAAAAAGCCAGTAGGCATGGGCTATGGGTGTTTTGTTTGTTGTATTTCCTAGGAGTTGGACTACCTTAATACTTTTTGTCTTCTGATACATTTCAATACACTTTCTCCTGTACACTACTGGTTGCTTCACTTCATACCATTAGCTACAGAAGGTTGTTAAGAAACAGAACAATACATATGTCCTCCCACAGATGGGAATAAGTTAAGGAAAGTATTTGAACCCTTAAAATGTTGTTCCCCTCATGCACATGAAGAATTAATTGCAAGTTACCAATCTCAAAGAGGGTAGATTCTTTGCTTTCCTGGTTAGCAGTTATTTCAGGTGCTTGCCATAGGTGAGTTAAAGCAATCATCCTGCAAGTCATATAATTTAATAAAAATCCTAATTGTAGGGCCATTCCCTGACACATAGGAACCCTGGAGCCTTATTTCTGTGGTATTTTGCTCTATGGTTTGCTTGTTAGTTTGAGGCTTTTATACAGGCCCAATCCCTTTATACAGGCTTTAATCCTTTGTAAATGTATTTTTCAAAGGATTAGGTATAAGCATTCAAAATGGATGAAGTTACCAGTGGTCAACATTTTTCTTTAGAGAGTACAATACTATGTTAAGTATTAACAGCGTTGCCTGCATATGAGACATTGGTATTATGTATAGCTACAACTGACATGTTGGACTTTCATGCACCACTGCACATCGATTCTTCTCAGCCCAACAACATACGTCAGAAGGTAGTAATGGGCAGTACTCCAAAAGATTAAACTACAAAGCCTGCCACTGTTTTCCAAAGCCAAAACTGCCCCCTAGATAAGTGTAGCTAACCTCCTCCTTTCTCACAGAAAACTGTCACTTCCCACTTGAGCTCCAG
This sequence comes from Pitta sordida, assembly GCA_013390025.1. NCBI lineage: Eukaryota > Metazoa > Chordata > Aves > Passeriformes > Pittidae > Pitta > Pitta sordida. The sequence goes on along the minus strand of WEKX01020627.1, from coordinate 24,817 downwards.
CTCTAGTAGAATGTAGCTTAGTGCCAGAATGTGTATCTGAACAGAAATGAAAGTTAGAAACCACCATCAACCATGAGATAAGAGTAAGGTTAGAGACACAGGTCTCTAACCGGTCTCTGTAAGCTCCCTCCCCATCATCCTCCCCAGCGAAAAAAGAAAACCAGCACATTCTCACTCCATATATAAAAAACTCTCATGTACATTTTTTAAATCATGATTTAATTTGATTTAAAAAAATGTTTAGACAAATCTGCAAGACTACACAACAGACCGAGGTCACTATCAGAGCAAAAGCTTCTTGTTTGACAATTCACAACTCAAACGGTCTCAGAATGTGTTGATCAAGAGCGTGGGATTCTTCACCAAAGAAGATACACACACTTTTTTTTTTTTTTTCTATTTATTGATACTAGGGAAATACTTGGGAACTCACATTGTAAATCAATGCTTCCTACTTTCTGCCACTTCAGAGGATATTCAGAGGACACCCAGCTTTAGTCACCCTATGTTGACAAAAATGGAATAACTGTCTCCAAGACACAGATCAATGCTGGCAAGTCTATCAAATCATTTGCAGAGATTATTTTATAGATCAGTCACTTTTCTTACCCGGTTTATTGTAAAACAACAACAAAAAAATAATCCACTTCACTCAGTTTTTCTCCCTGATGCTTCTGTGTCAGCTCCATGAACAGAAAATACTTGAATAGAAGAACACAAAGATCTCTCTCCCTTCCTTCCAGTCTCAGGGTGCTTCCACCTTTGCTAACAGCAGGAAAGCTTGATAAAAACTAGAAAATCTGAGACTCCGATGCAGGTGAATTTGTCCCCGTCATGCTCAGTGCAGACATAATAGGGTCAGAACACACATCAATACAGAATAGGTGTTGTTACATCTGAAATCTCTGAAAGATTGTCATATCTAACCTCTATGTCCCTAAAACGCCTAACTTCATTACTTACACAATGCATGGAAACAGACTGAACTGTCAAATTACGCTTGGTAAAAAAGTTGAGTATAGGAAGGATAAAGAAATCTTCTCATCAAAGCAAAAAGCATATCTGTAACCCTTCTTCCTGTTCTGAGTCTTGTGTTACAAACTGAATCAGACCCTTAGATTTGTATGCCCAGATTGCTGTGGGTATAAGTGACTGATTCACTTTACTCCTTCAAAACTCAACTACAAGAGGCAGCAGGAACAATGATGCATGCCTGGCCTTCACAAATGTCCTATGGATCTCTCACTGGCCTGAAGGAAAAAAATTCCCCATCTTCTGAACTCCCAGAAGAATCTGACCATGTGGACGTTGCATATTAGTGATACTATGACCATACCGCTGTTCATTTCCTTGCGTAAGTGAATATCACATTGCTGATGATTTTCAATTTAAATAAAGCTCTCATTGTTTGATTGACTTCCTGGAAGGACTGTTAATAGATCTGCAATCTAAATTGCAGATCTATTAACGGGTCAGGTTAGGTAGCAGGTTTGACTAGATTAGATTAGGTGACAGGTGATAGGTTGGACTTGATGATCTCTATGGTCTTTTCCAACCTTGCTGATTCTGTGATTCTGTGATTCTGTGAATTAATTAGTGTAGTAGCTCATAACAGACTTCACTGGTAAAACATGCAGAGATAAGCCTGATTCCAAAGACATCAGTTGAGAAAAATCCCACAATTTCAGTAAGCAGAAGAAAAGACAGAGTGTTGGCAGCAAAGAAGTAAAAATTGAACTAACCACCTGGAAATACTAAAGGCTTGGAAATAGTGAAAAAAGATTGTTTTAACATACTAAACTGATCAGTATTATTTCCAGCATCATTACAATATTCTAAGCAATCTTCACAGTAATCAGCTATTAATCAAATAATTAGAAAGTCAGTGGCACTTTCTTAACTCATACTTTTGTAAAAGTCAGTGATCATCACTTACCTTACTATCATAGCAGTGCCATTAAGCAGAATGCACTTACTACTTCATTTAATTTCCACCTTTCTAAATTAACAGTACAAAAATCCTTACCCCCTCATGCCTGCTGACTTACAGATCCTGCAGTTTATGAATCATCAATACTGACCAACACACCAGTATAATTAGTGTTGACTGACTACTAGAGCAAAATCTTCTGTGCTGCATCAGAGCAACAACAGCAGCTGGTGAGAGTTGACACCTCAGCTTGTCCTTTGACTATTACCATTTCCATACTTGATTGTACCACTGTTTCCAACCTCATATCTCTCAGGGTGGAGGGGTGTGTGTGTGGAGGTGTTTGTGGGGTTTTTTTCCTGGCCAAAGTACAGTCCTGAAAAAAATTACAACCATGACCTTAACGTTGGCTTTGCTTGAATTCCACTAAGAGATACAGAACCCAGAGCTGTTGTGCAACACACCTGGCCTGAAGCTGGTGTCCCACTCCACTGCCTGCTACAGAACACCTGACCAGGATACCCAGCTCCTCTTCTCCTGTTTAGCAAAGTCACATTCCTCTGTTCTTCCCCTTCTTTTCTTTGTCTTGTCTTCCTTAGGAGAACTACATCGCCATTTTTCTCCTCATTTACTTTTTTATCACTTCTTGTCCTTTCAACTCCAACCCACTGGCATTTCTGTATGGTTTACAGAATCACAGACTCAGTAAGGTTGGAAAAGACCATAGAGATCATCAAGTCCAACCTATCACCTATTACCTAACATAGCTAAACCCGTTACCTAACCTGTTGCCATCCTACTACCACCACACTATCCTACCTATAACACACTACCCTAATATCTAGGTCATGCCACCACGTACATCAACCAACCTTTTGTTAAAGGCCTCTAGGGACGGTGACTCCACCACCTCCCTGGGCAGCCCATTCCACTGAGAGATCACCCTCTCTGTGAAAAAATTCCTTCTAATGTCCAGTCTAAATCTCCCCTGACGCACTTTAAGACTGTGTCCTCTTGTTCTATCACTGGTAGTCAGAGAGAAGAGACTGACCCCCAGCTGGTTACACCTCCCTTTTAGGTAGTTGTAGAGAGCGATAAGGTCTCCCCTCAGCCTCCTCTTCTCCAGACTGAACAACCCCAGCTCTCTCAGTCGCTCCTCATAGGGCTTGTGTTCCAGCCCCTTCACCATCCTTGTCGCCCTTCTCTGGACACGCTCAAGGATCTCAACATCCCTCTTAAACTGAGGAGCCCAGAACTGGACACAGTATTCAAGGTGAGGTCCAAACAGTTTAACACTTGGCTACATTTTCTGTTTGGAATCTCTCAATTTTTTTTTGCTAGCGTAACCGTTACAGAGAATAACACTTGACATGTTCAGCAATTGGCATGTATTAAAGAAGGGACAGATTCACAAGAGAAAACTGAAGAGCTATTTTCACCTCTGAGTCAAAAAATCATAAAATGATAAGTTTCAAAGACTGGGAGACTAAGTAGGATGAATCACTGCATACTTGTATTGCTGGAGAGTTGGTCCTGAGCTCAATGGCTTTTGGCCTGACCTCCATGGCTTTTTCAGACACCATCTTCCCCTGCCTCATCCATTTGATTGGCTGCCTCTGTTTATCCTCTCCACCCACCAGTACAGCTACACTCTTTTCTTCGATCCCACTAGAGGGCTACCGACTCACTCTGCTCCACAAACTGCTACCCTCATGCCAGCCAGCTGCCATCTTTCCAAGGAGTCCAGAGGAGCACTACATAGCTGGTTGGCTCCACTCTGTGGTTAATGCAAGGTCATGTTATTTTATTTTCCAAAACTAATTATCAAACACACATACCATTTAGAAGAAATAAGGTTTCATTATTGTTGATTCAGCCATTGCAATCTCTGCAATCAGCTGTAACAGAAGCCTGACCCATCAGATAGGTAGGAACTGGTTAACAAGTACATACGTGCATTTTGAAAAGTTAGGCTGCTCACAACATATGCAACAACACACACTGAGGCATGCTGCATGGCAACAGCACATACACAGGCAATAAACTGGACCTCAAATCCACAGGCACAGGTAGGCTTGGAAGGCTCTACCATACTTTGTACATGCACATATCTCAAGCCTAGAGTTCACAAACCTGCATCTGGTCCTCCTGCTTCTCAAAAGCAAGCAGAATTGGGGTGGGGCTATCTCAATGCCTCCAGTTAAAGCTATGTCACTGCACATAAGAGAACTGAAGATTTACAAGGGAGAGGAACAAAGTCAAGGGGAAGTAGAGAAACCTGTCATGTAGAAGTAGAACCCTTTCATGACTATTTTTACGTCTGGGTGATGAAATCAAGCTCCTGTTGCATACTCTTGACCATGACCTTTGAAATTCTTTTTTTTCAATGACCTATGTCTGAATAGCAGCCTTAAGTCTTAACTCTTTTTTCCACCTCCCTCTTCTCCATCAACCTCAGGCCCTGACCTGGTGGGAGAGCACTCAACTATGAGAGAAGCATTTGAAACGAAACATGGCTAGGCATAGGCCATAATACACGAGGTGCACCACTGTCATCCCTGCATTTCCCCCATGCTCTGAGAAAACCAGCCTAACCAGGTCCTTCAGGGAACCTGCCATAGAGACATCTGACTGTGAACGCCACATATCCTTCAGTGTGAGCCATGTGCCTAGACTTCAAATCTTAATAAAGCTAAGATTGGCAGCAGTTCGGGAGATAAGCAGAAGTCCCCATAAACCCTTGGAAGTAAGGACCAAATGCCCAAAGTCGAATTTCTGTGAATTACATAGTTGATAATATATTGAATGCTTTTGTTTGGTTCTCAGAGTTGGCTCCTACAACTGCTTCTACAGTACGCTTTAGATCTGTCTGATTAGAATTATCTTCAGGAACACACGTTAAGATTTCTGTCTTTCTTCCTTCTTATTCTTCTCTATATAGTTTCCTGGCTTGTGTTTCAAATAAGAAATTAGAAAAGTAAGCATTCAAAACCCCAATCCGTTTCTTCTATAATTCTCAATCCTTTTTCCCTCCCCTGCAACATTCATAGATTTTTAAGCAACTACAGACAGTAGTGATTGTATAACCTTGATACTTCAATTTAAAATCAGTGGTAATGGGAAGAAAAGCAAACTACTGGGATGCAGGCAAACCTCTGAAATACCTGGAGAAGAGAGGCAGGAGCAAAAAGAATCTAGCACAAACAGGTCACAATTAATGGATCATTCTAAGGAGAAAGAAATTGACAAAGAAAAATGTACCTGTGTCAAGTTGCTAGAGACTTTAGATGATATCTTGAACAAGCAAGTTGAAAAATAACCATGTGAGATCTGATATATGTGTGTCTCATATAAAATGATGACCTAAGGAAGAATATTATTTTAGGACTTTCTGCATTTTGTTCACACTTTGGTAGCAGTTTCCTCATGAATACATTACCATAATAGGACAACAAAACAATCAAATAGAAAAGGCACTAGTTCAGCCATTATGGTGCTATATTTGGCATACAAATTACAGTGTGCACTGCGACCTCTGCATTACGACCTCACCCATTTGTGAGGCAATTTTCTCACAGTTTTGATTCAACCATTTGTGAGTTTAGCCGGCCGACGCATGCGCAGTGCCTCTGCTCTGCCGAGGGGCGGTGCTGCAGTACCTGTGGGGTGAGACTCACCCCGCCCTACTGGCAGGGGTCTCGCAATGGAGGCACTGTGCCCCCACCCCTCACTCGGGAAACTGCCCCCCGAAAGTGAGGCAAGCGAGGTGGGGCAAGCACTGTGTGCTGGGAGGGGGCAGCTGTCGCTGCGCCAGGAGGAGGCTTCTGTTCCCCCGCCCTCTGGGATCGTACGGGCAGCACCGCCTCTTCCGGGACCGGTGGATGTTAAAGGGAAGGAAACTCCGATACTGACCTGACCCCCCACCCCCGGGGACACCCCTTTCCCACTGCGGAGGAATGGCAAGCATGCGTGGTGGCAGCAGCCAGGTTTCCAAGCCCACTCTGACTCAGGAGACCCCACCCTGCACCGAGAATCTGTGAACTTCTCTAGGCTGCTGTGACCGTGCACTCACAGCCCAAACCCCACGTCGCTGCTCCCTCCTCCTGACCCCGGTTCTTGTACCCGGACATCCTGGTGTGGCGTGGCCACAAGGCCAGTATACCACGCTGGGGCTGCCAGCACCTGACGCCCGGCCCACTGGGGCTGCCAGCGCAGGATGCCAGCACAGGGTGGCCGCAGGACTGGGACGCCTGGGCATGAGTACTGGGGTTGGGGGGAGAGAGCAGTGGCACAGGGTTTGGGCTGTGAGTGCTCCGTTGCAGCAGCCCGGAGAAGCCCACATATTCTTGGGAAGGGGGAGGTCTCCAGAGTCAGAGGGGACTCAGTAACGGCTCCCTTTGCTCCCTCATGCTCAGAAAGCCCGAGGGGAGAAGCAGAAAATTGTCCGCAGCGCTCCAGAGTGCTGAAAGGGGGGGGAGCAATGGACGTGGCCCGCATACATATTAATGACCTGCTCTTCTTTGTCAGTTTGGCTTTTTGTGAGGCCCGTGGCATGACCCGTTCCTTGCAAATGAGGGGGTATAACTGTACCATTGTCGAGCAGTTCTCAATTCTGCTCACAGCAGCAGCTATTTTGAGATCTTATGAAAGGCTTAAAACTCATAAACCCATAGAGGGTAGTCTATATCCCTTTTAGTTCTTTAATTTGCAGATGCTCTCAACAGAACTTGGAAGCAATCCTGCAGGTTTGTATACACAGTTTCTTGATATAGAGATTTTTCTTACACGGATTCAAGGGTCATGGTCTTCCTATAGGTGCTACTAAGGCCACTCCAAAACTCTGTGATGTCAGCACAAAATAAATTTGGTGTCTGAGATACAGTTAGTTGGCTGAATGTATTTGATTAGGATGTTCTTTAATAAAACATCACAAACCTCTAGGCAGATTTGTAAACACATTCCCATGTTCTTTCCAGAAATTCTGTGAGGAATAGCCAATCTTGGCCCAACATCCTACCTTCAGAAGTGGCCGAAAGCAGATGGCAAACTGAAAAACGCAAAAAGAGGGGGAGTACAGTGACACTGTCCCTTACACCACTTAAGCTTGATGTTTATAACTTAGCTCAGTAATGCTTTCCTGCTCGTAAAGCGGCAGGACATGTAAATTAACATAATTCCTTTCTTCATTGACCATGAACAGTGCCTCAAAATATACAGCAGTAGGAAACTTCCCTTCCCTTCCCTTCCCTTCCCTTCCC
>WEKX01020626.1:30279-52284 GCA_013390025.1 Pitta sordida | reverse complement strand
GTGATAGTTAATTTTATAATTAGTTATCCGGTGTCCTTTTAAAAGCCAAGTAGTACTGGCAGAAGAGGATATAATGAACAATAGTGCAAAACTTAAAATCTGGAATAGCTGAAAGTAGTAAATGAAATTGGCAAAGGAGCACAGGTGTGACTTCTGAAAGGAACAGTGACAAAACCATAAAGAGCAAAACCTCAATAAATGTACAAAATGCACATGCGCTAAAGTTATCACTCAAGTCTGGATGTTTATGCCTGTTAACAGGTACAAAAGAAAACAAAAAAGGAAGTCCTGCAACTTTAATGGAAAATGCTTTTTATATAATATATATATATTATGTTGTGCTATGTAGCTCTTAGGAAGACATATCTTTTCTCCAAATGACACTGGTCTCTGTAACCATATATATGTTTAAGCATTATTAGTCATAGAATTTGAATGTGGGAATGAGAGTTGCAGGATTAGTAATTTCCCATCCTCTTTAGTCAGAAAAGGTTGTGCTCTGTGTCATGGTTAGCTGGGTAGCTGTGCAGCTCTAACATCACTACTCTGCTGAGATATCCTACCTCTCATTTTTTTAAGATTCTTTTTTTCTATTACGCTTTCCTCTTGCAAGCCAGACATATATTCATTATGTAAGAATAAATATGGTCTATGTATTCTGATTTCATGATCTAATACAAAGTTTTCCCATGAATGAGTGCGTACTACTTGTATCTTCTATATTGCAGTGTTTCACAACACTCTTGGCAAGCCACATCATTTCCAAGGTTCTGAAAAGCAGTTAAAATAATGTTCATACTAGCAATAATTAGCAAATAGACTATATGAATAATCACAGTCATTCCCACAAAGATTTCTTGTTTTCACAGACTAATCCATTACCTGCTTCAATGAACCGTCTTGTTGTTAATTTGCAGGGCTTTCACCCCTAGGTGATGGAAATACCTGCCCTCTTCCCAGTCTCCCATTAAGTATGGTTTTCAGTAATATGTATAATTCATGAGAAAAATTTGTTTGTCAAGCATTCCAGACAGGTCACTTAAATCCTAGATCAATTGATAGTGTTCACACCAACATGGCCTGGAATTAAAATAACCCTTACACTGGCTTCAATATTTCCTTTAAACTGATGAGCTGGGCTTCAACTTTTAAAGATGCATAAGAATCATTATTATTTTAAATAAAGATTAGCAGCAGAGCTTTTTTTTTTTAATAGATTACTACTCTTAAAGCAACTCTTACAATGCTAGCAACAAATGTAATGCAGGGTCACAAATGGACTCTGCTTTTCTTGCAGCAGCAGTATGTGGGAAGCTGAATGGGGAAGACAATTCAGATAGCTTTTAGCTTCTAACATATAAGGGTAGAATCTATCTGAAACAGTGAAATTGTCATTCAACTTATGTCAAGGGTCTAGATTAAAATTTCCATCCCGGTTGCATCTCCTGCTTGTCCCATCAAAAATCTCCTATTACGTGCAACTCAAAATGTCATGAGCAAAATCTAGTACCCTTGAAAAAGGCACTTGATTAGCAGATAAACTCAACAGAATGCACAGTCCCTCTTGTAGCTAAAGGGTCTTCTCTCTGTTCCCATTCTTCTTTTTCTCTGAGCAGAAAAAGCAACAGTTCTCTTCAGCATTGGATACCTAATGAAGGAAAAGGTGGAGGACATCACAGCCCAAAGTTTTCATTTTTGTATATGATCTCCTGGACCTCCTGATGTAAGTGGACATTTTCCCAGGGATGTCTATAGAAGCAAGGTTGGCCTGAAATTCAATAAAATTGGTCTTCAGTAATTCTTGTGGGTCCCTTCCAACAGAGGGATATTCTATGATTCATTGTATCTTGATGCACATCAAAAAAGACCTCATTTTAAAAAATTATTTATTAGTATTAAGAATTTTATCATCTTGTATTCTCAGTTACACATTCAAACTGTATATATTTGATCTATTCTTCTGCTTATATATAAAGCCAGCAGTCACTACTTCAAATCCACTCAATGTAAACAAGTCTGACTGCTACGATGCCCATATGTATTTAAAAATATATATGTAAATGTGACATTTGAATGAACAGGGGTAAATGTATCAGTTTGCTACATGATAACATTTCCTACTAACAAACATTATTCCCTTATTGCTCTGTGCTCACTGTGGTTACTCCTGCAGGAATTAAGATGTTTGCTGCTACGTTTTGTAATGTATAGAACTTTATACAAATGTATGCAGGGAGCTGAGATGTTAGCCTAAATATTTTTGACTAAATGAATGCTCAAAAAAGCAAAAGGTTTTGCAACTCTGATACTAAGAACAATTATTTGCTTTGCACACTGGAAACCTAAAAATTAACCTTCTTGCTTAGGTCACTGACAATTCTCACTGAGCCACACTTTCGTAAAAAGCTGCTTGCTGAATGCCTAGATCAGCAGAAGCCAGACTAGATGCTTTTGCATATCCCATTGTTGGGCTGTTTGTGCTTAGGTTCATAGGTGAAAGCCTGGACAAAGGAATATCCCTACTTCACTGAGGAGGTCTGAGCAGCGCTCCAAAAACAGGTATCAGTTGTGGGCAGGGTTCATTTCTACAGGTGCTGCACTGAAGCCTCCAGTGGTTTTGTTTGTTTTGCTTTTTTAAAACCCAATCTCTGTTAATTTTTTTGAGGTGACAAGTGGGATGACTCATATGAGGAGATGTTCATCCATTGACGGCATGGGCAGATTGAGAGACCTCGCATCAACTTGGTGGTGAATATTTTCTTGTATACCTTAAGGTTCAGAGAGGTGAATCCTGTTTGAAGACATTAATTTTCTTCCTCTTTCTTGTTTGTTTAATAAAAGTCAGTAGAAGTTGTCAGATTGCTATTTTGCTGTTTAATAAATTCACTGTTAATGAAGGTCCATGTATGGGCTGCACTTTAATACAGGAGTAAACAAGTTAAAATGTATGGTCTGAATCACTGCTGTTGTCAAATGAAGTGTTCTTTTCTAGTTTTGAAGTCCACCAGGCTAGGGAACTAATACACTCCAGCACAGAGTTGGCAGAGCATTTATAAAACAGAAATTCATAATGATCAAGTGAGGGACAGATGGATGACTACTTTCCCCACCATTTGTCATACGACCCTCACAAATACAAGACATAGGTTGAGCTGCAGAGCTGCTTGGCCACATGAACAATGCACACATAGTTATTACTTATTTTCAGTGGTACATAAAGAAGTATTACTCATATAAATTTTGCTTCTGACCATGCTTTGAGAAATAAGTAATCCTTATCTTTCGTAACTGACTTAACTCTGAACTACTCATGTCACCAAATTCCCACCTATCTGACTTTAACTTCACCTATGTGTTTATACGTTTATTGTTAACACAGTTGTCCTACTTGAGGGAGCAGTGAATTTTTGGCAAGGTCATGGTCGTGATCCTGCTGGGAAAGCCCTAAAAACCCGTGGTTTCTGTTGCCCCCAAGAGAACATGAAAGCATGTAGCTCAGCAGCTACTCCTGAAGGAGCATCCACTATCTCACCCCAATAGAAGCAAACCTGGCTTTCACAGGGCAATTTCTGCCAGCATCTCTGCTTCTCTGCTTCTCAGATCTGTCTTAACCCACATCTACCCCTTCCTATGATTGGAGTCCCGAATCCTCAAATTTGTGATGACAGATTCCTGTTTTACCTGTGCCGCAAAGAAGGCTTGAGCCACCTTAAACAGGAAATCATTCCATAGGGAAAAAATTAAAGGTTTGTTAGTGTGAAAATCAAACATTTTGGGCATCAAGGATATCATATACATGGGTATACAAATTGCAAAAAGCACACTCACCTTTGTGCTGAAGCCAGAAAACCTGCATTTGCATGAGCCAGTTGCAATGGCTGTGTGTGACAGACAAAGCAGGTACCAAGGCAAGTACCTAAAAATATGCCCTTCATATGTGTTCTTCATACCTCCTCTTTAATGAACTGATGCCTACTTCTACCAGCTATCCCCAGTTTACTTATATTTTAAATGTGAGGCTATATTTTTGTTGAGGATATTGAATACATTTGCTTGTTTGTGTCTTGGCTTTTTGACTTCATTAAACTTTAAGCTAAATGATCCACTTTAGTACAGTGGTAAGTGTCCCCACCTGGCATGTGGGAGATCCGGGTTCGATTCCCACCAGGGAGACAGTGTTAAGAGTTGGACTTGATGATCCTTGTGGGTCCCTTCCAACTCAGAATATTCTGTGATTCTGTGATAATTTCATTGCCAGGACTTCAGATCATGCAATAGCTTAATGAGGAACGATGTATGAATGTAGATACTCAACTTGTTTTCTGATGTCTAAAGAAATCTAAGCTGTCTGTTTCTATATGAACAAACTGTCCCCTTATTATGGGGAGAAGTAAGCTCTGCAGGGCAGAAGTTATCTTCTTCTTTCTAACTGCCCAGTGGCCAGGTAAATTCTTTTTATTGTGTTTTGGACCTGCCTACAGGCTAGGTCACAGATCAGGGCTTCTCTGAGTCAGACACGACACAGACCCTTGACAAACAAATGTTTTTTACCCCCAAAGGCTGCTGATTTATGCAACACTCCAGTTACATAAATAAGAGTTTTGGTATGAAGGTGTCCTTGTTCCCCAAGGATTGTGTTTATGTCAAGTGTTATATTTAATTGTCCCTCTACTCAGATGAACGCGTGCAGTGCAAACTGCAACATTGACCAGACTGGTCCCATAATGCAGTATCTCTTGCTCCTGCACCTAGTGTGTCAGGAAGGTGGGGAAAGAAGAGGACCATCAATATCTGTGTAAGCAAGCCATGTGGCATGGTAGAGTGGGTGAATGGAGTGATACAGCTGGTACTGAGGACCTGGCACCCATGCCATGTGCACTTTGGGAAGGCTTCTTTCAGAATTAATCTGATGTGCCCTATAGTGGTGGAGGTGCAGCTTTTAGTACAGTTTCATCCTAGGGCAGTCCAGTTTATTTCTATGAGATTGCTTCACACGTAGAGACAGGTACGTGGCATCGATTGCAGGATTTGCCCCGGAAGTGCACTCTTGACTCTCATTTAAAGACGTAATTAAGTGTTTGAGGAGGCTCTGCCTGGCTCACAACACAAGCTAGACTTGTCTAGGGGTTGTACAATATCCTTTCTACCCTCTTTAACTGCATTCTGAGGGAAAAAGTAGGGAGAAAAGCACAGGAAAAATGATCAATTGCAAATGACAAAGAAGAGCACTCATTTTCTTGACTGTCTGAAATGGTGAAGCCAGGAAATAACATTTAATTTTTTTACAAGAATGCACATATATTTTCTTATAGAAAGCAAAACTTGGATAGTTTCTTCTAGAAAGCAAAACTTTTCCTTCAGCAAAACTTGGAGAGAAAGAAAGCCTGACCCAGCAAAGGGCATCCTTCATTTCTACAACAAGCATGATATGTACTGCATTTTACAAAGAGATATCTTCCATCTTTCTCATCTGAAATACACATAAAATACTTGTATATCTGCTGTTAACACTGGCAAAAGAACATTGACAATCTTCAGATTTTAATCTGACAATAAGATGCTCAAGTTAATTCCTAAATGGGTTTAACTGATTAGCTGCACTTTTTTTTCCTTCAGGGAACTGTTTCATCTGGCATCATGACATCATTGAAGATTAGATGGAATGTCCTATAAATTCACAGGAAGTCAGTTTTCAAAATTTTAGTATTTCTTAAGAATATTTTTAGTATAAAATGTAACATACATTTAACTAAGTAAAAGTTTTCTCTGACTAATGAAAAATGTTTCTCTGCGTATTTACTGTAAGTGCAGAATAAGTTTGAACATGTTTTCTCTTTAAACTGTCAGCAAAGGAAATAAGTGTCATATAGGGACAAACACATTTTCAAACACAATGAAAAGCTTTTTTTTCACAGAAGCACTCTACTCTGCATATGAACACTTGAGATCTAAAGAAAAGCAAGAAGCCTGAAAAGTTCAAACCCCATTCACAGCAACTCCCTCCAAATATTATTCTGCAATCTTTCAAGGTCCTTACCATGCAGTCATCCAAGTTGGGGTGTCCCTCCTTGCTACTGATATTTTGAGGCAAAGCCGAATGTAGACCAGCTCAGGAGAGTAGACTCTAAGCATACACAAGGTTTAGATTTATCCCTATAATTGTATGAGGAATCAGTAGATTAGGTTTCAGCTACAGCCACTTTACTTGAAGAGAAGTAGGTTAAAAACCAGCAGGTGGCAAAATGACAGATGTGGAAAGATGAGCCACGGAACTGTCCACAAAAAAATTTAATTTGATTCCCTAATTTTTTCTCTCATTTTTCAGCCCTTTGACCTCTCAGTATTCCAACAGGCCTTTAGAGACCTGTAATGGGACAGATACCATACACCCTAGGGAGCAGTGGGGCATAGTTTCTGTATTTACTATTTATTTGAAATATTGTGCTCTATGCCCAGCAGGTCCTCAGAGGGTCATAAGGAATCTACATTGCCTGGTTAACAGCTACCTGGAGATAGAAATAATGCATACATTGTGAATTATTTCACTTTTTTTTTCCTAGTTTCTTGTGAAAGGAATTAAATTCTAGTTCTTTTTCAGATGTGCTCCTGAGAAAATATTTTTAAAAAATGTGGAATGCTACTAGCTTTGGTACATGATCTTTGGTACATGACCTGTCTCTTAACAAGAAATAAAAAGGTCAAAGAGGTCCAAATATTCCATTCAGCAGTCAGTTTATGGTGTCTTAATCTTCCTGGCTCTGTCAAAGTGGAGGTCTTTCCACCATTATGATTTGCTTGGCTAAAAGCATAAGGAAAGCATAGACTGATGTTTGGTTTAAGTTTAAGCAGTCTCTTGTCTCAGCATAAGGAATCCTGAAGAAATGTCAGTGACAACAAATAACCCAATGCTGTATCGTAGAGAAAAAACTGTGAGGAAACAGAAAGGAGGCAAGAACCTATTGCTTCGAACATTATTCATTTTGTTTTACCATGTCAGCCCAGTTAGATCTCTCTTCCTTTATTTTTCACCTCTGCACATTTTTGGAGAGCGGAACTAAAACCGTATGTGTGTGGCACAGTAAGGATCACTATAGATAAACTTCATGATATTATCTTCTTTGCTCTGGAGTGCATTGAGATCCTTGCATGTTGTGCAAGTTAAACACATTGGTATTACACTTCCTTATATTTGTTACACATATTAAAGGACCAGTCCTTTTTATGCTTAATAAAATTGCCCAGCTTTGCTAATTGTACTTTTCTTGTCCTTGTGTCATGGTCATGGTCAAGGGTAAATATTTGGTTTAACTGTTGTGTGGAATACAGGGGTAGTGAGTTGGAACATAGCTAAGTAAAATTCCTTTATGAACTATTTTTATTCAGTATATCATATCCTGACACAGAAAGTTGCACATTAACCAGACTTGTGACTACATGCTACTTTAATTGTTTTTATTTGGTGCTCTGCATAGCCAGAGGCTTTTTCTATGTATTAATAAACATTACATTAATTTTCCATTGTTCCTGGTCTTAACATATCTCAGGTCAAACTGGAGCCTCACGGATCCCACTGGAAAACAAGACCAAACAAAAATGCCATATTGTGTCAGGAAGTGATGTCAGTAGTTAGAGTTTTGCTTCCAAAGTTCTGTGTTTTACTTGACTTGTGAAGCTGTTTTCCTGTGCAAACCCATAGGCTTAATACTTGTGGGAATGACTGAGAACAAACATCTTGCAGTTTTACTGACTATCAATGCATCATTCTTTGACACACTATTAACAATCTGTTGACCTACGTAAAAATTGGAGTTTCAGGGAAAAAGAAAGTGTCCCATGTCTGCTTATCGATAAAATGCTCACGCTGCATAGATACATGAGTATATTGGATTGAGCTGCTCGTAGTTAACACATTCAAGATCCTACTTATTGTCAATATCTGACCCAAAACCAATGATTCATGTTCCAAAGAAAATGCTGCTTTTATATTTTTCCACCAGCCCAGTCTCTCACCACAGACCCAAGTTATTCCCCCAACTACTGCTCTACATCTGGGTGACATGAGAGATAATTGCAGGACGCTTACAGTGCTGATAAACTATGGTTTCCCTTGCTCTGCAGCTCTTTGAAGTTGCAGACAGTTTCATGATAATTGATAATCTAATCTCTTCTCGGCCTGTTTTTTTTTTAAAGGCTGCTCTGAAACAGCAAGAGGGGGAAATATTACAGCATAAGTATTGATTGCTGAATGCAGAGGTCACTGTGTGGGGATTACACTTTTATCGCAAGGTTCTTGCGAAAGGTGAAGTTTTGGCAAGATCCTAATAATAACTGTGGAGTGCTAGTTAAATACAAGAGACAGGGGGAGGAAAATTATTTTTTATTCTTAGTACCTCAAGGCTATACACGGCAATTACTATTACAGAGGCAATAAAGAAGTTGTTAATTGCAGGTTTTATACCCTTGTAGCCCAAAGTAAGAATGAAAGGACTAAAGGTTACTAGTGGTTCTGAAGAAAGAAAAGGACAGAAAAGTTGCTGGAGGTTTTTTGCTTTTCAGTGAAACGAGTTATTTAAGTAACAGTGGGATAGGACATGACCCAGGGGCAATTTCAGTCTGATCAGGATAAACACTTGAACTCTTTCTTAGCATGTAATTTGCTTTATTTGCTTTCATGTATTTGCCGTGATTACGTGATTACCCCAAACCTTCAGACTTCTGCCATCATTCGCTGGAGCAAAGTGATTGCGTGAGGACAATTTCAAAAATATATATTGGTGTGTTACAGCTCTAAATGTGTTTCAGAGATATTTTAATGTCTGAAATTCTGGGCAGTGTTTTTACCAGGGACTCTCTCTGGAACTGCTGGAGAATTGGTACGTGGAACAGTTAGACTTCACAAGCACAGTACAAAGCACAGACGGTAAATATCTATGTATTTAACAGAGGCAATTTGTTTGAAAATGAGAAAAGTTTCCGTTCCATTCCATTGGATGAACTTATCCTTTGTGATAAGTGATATTCATGAGAATCTGTAGTACTGTACAATATGTTAACTAGGGGCATGTAATTTTCTGAATGCTGACAGGGATAAATATATGCGCCTGCACACACACAAAACTCACACATACTTAATGAGAGCAAAATTAAAGTCTTCTGAAACAAGGCTGATTGATTAAAACTCAACAGACCCCCACAAATATGAACACTAATATACATGGCTCATAAAGTGCTTTCACACCACATCTTTAAAGGGGCAATGCAAACACTAATTTCTCACCAGACTAAACCGTCAAATGTGCCAGACGAGTAATGGGATAACTGGTGACTCAAAGGTGTAACTGGCCCCTGGAATATTTCCTCTCTCCTTCACTTTTTTTTTTTCCCCTGGCTGTACAACATTGCGAATTAGAGCTCTTTAACTTTGAGCCAGACTGTATTTCCAGATTACTGGAAATGGCAACGTGGTCTGACCTTATCCATCCTCACCTTGCTGGCCTTTAAAGTAAAGAACAGGGCTGTGGTAGAGCTGTCTACACTGGTTTTGCACCTTCTGAGAATTCATCTGTTCCATTACACTTGGCATGGTTGTTTGTAAAATTGGACCTAGGCAGTGATTTATTTGCAAAAAATCAATAACGTTGAATTTGACAAGGAATAGGTCTTATAAGCCAGGTGGAATTGAATACAACTGGGAAATACTGTGATAGTCCAGCATTCTCCTTTTTAATTCCTCTTTCTGCTCTCTCTTTTCTCTGATCTTTTAAATGCGTGTCAGTGATTCACTTGTAGGTATTTAGATAATACAGACATTATTGCTGCTCTTTCTACTCCACCATCACCTCTTCTGACCACAATAATTGCTGTCACTAACTGTGAGGAGATCCTGATTTCCAGCAGGTGAAATTTCTTCACTCACTCTTCATGCTTCTATTACCTACTTCAGTTGTGCTCCTCCTTATGTTTTCTTCAGGCTTCCTTACGCCACCAGGCATACAAGTTTCTGGAGATTCTTTTTCACAAGCAAATTGAAAGAAGAATTTGTTCTCTCACCATAACTTGGTGAGAACTGTAATTTCCTGAGAGCCGCTGGACACTTGCAGATTCTATGTCTGACCATTTTGAATGCCCAGATCACTTGTTTGGCTCATGTTCTATGAGTTTGGAGACTCCTGGATGTCTCTGATCCACTATATATGTGCATCAAAGTTGGTCTGCAGAAGTGCTACATATCTCAGATGTCCTGGAACTCTCAGATTCAGCACAAAAGATCTCTGTGGTTCACTTACCATACCTTAGCCCAAGAAGCTCTGAGGATAACATATATGGATTCTTATTATTCTCTTTTCTGGTCTCTCTCTTACAGTGTTATCTTTGTTTACTCTTTCCTCCTTCTACTTGCTATGCTTCCATGTGTTTTAATTTGCTTGTATTCACTTTTCCAGCTTTGTGCACTTGGGAACCACTCTCCTACCAGAGTGAAGTGAGGAGACTCCTGAGTGTAGTAGGTCTCCCACATTTTATGCAGAAGAAAATAAAAAACCACAAGTTTCTCTTGTCTCTCTGTCTGGATTCTTGGCTGTAGACTTTTCCAACTGCTACTCCACTCTGTCACTCCATTTCTCCCATTCTGTAACAGATCATAGATGTAGTTTGAATTATCTGAGGACAAAAAGGGCAACTAAATGTATGCTGGCTGATTGACCCTGATCAGCCATTCTGAGAAAAACACATGGCTTCTGTGTCTTTTATCTCAGAGATAGGAATTGCTACGGAAAATTATTAGCTACTACTGTGGTCTGTGTCAAAGTCAGGTAAGGAAACACACAGTAGCTTCATATAGATAAAAATTTTCAGTGTGCCTTGTTTTCTATTGTCTTGTTTCTGGCCAGAACACTATCCCAATATTGCTAAGAATTCTATACAGCAGTCATGTTAGCATACATCTTCCCCCTGACTAAACCTTTGTGGTTACTTATTTTAAATATGCCATCTTTTTGAAGATGATGTGGGGTGTGGTGATGGGAAGGAAATGCTGCATTTAATCTTTTAAAGCGTGTTAAAACATGCACTTGTAAAAGGCAGAAGGGGGACACATTTTTTCTCTCCACCTTCAGAGAATTTCTGGATTTGTTTGTGGTGCTAAAGATTTTCTTCTTAATTTAATATGTAGGTCGATTCTTCCATCTTCACCTGATTTAGTATCTTCTATTTTCAGAATTAAAGCTTTGGTTCTTTGATTTCCCTAGCAGTGGTTTTATGTCTGTTCATAACATCCTTTCTATTGGATGTTGTTTCTTCTGTGACATCTGCTCTATCTATGATAGGGGTTTATTGATACAAATTCAGACCAATATCTGAGTGGTGAGGAAAATTACTTTTCATTTTTTCTCCCATTCTGGAGAGTTTTTATACAGTTTCCTTCAGTGTACATTTTCTTAATATTGCCAGCAGATTTCATATCCCATTTAGATGTTCTATTTCTGCTAGACTGAGACCTATGCCCCCCCTTTGAAATGAAAAACTACAGCAAAGTCTTATACTTGTCCTTTGGTACCTTCAAATGAATTACATGAGATCTGTTAGCAGTAAATAATCTGAGTTATGGCTGCCTATAATAGAAAAGTATAAGCAGTGTTGGCTTTGTGTCTATGAAGGACTGAAAAAAAAATTGAATAAACTTTCTATAGTGGAAAGCACAACTAGGAAAAGGTTTTTTACTGAAAGAGTGATCCGGATGTGGAATGGGTTGCCTGCAGAGGTGGTTGAGTCACCAACCCTGGATGTGTTCAAGGGGAGGCTGGACGAGGTGCTGAGTGATACGATCTAGATGTAGAGGATAGGTTAGTTGGATTATAGGTTGGACTAGATGATCTTCAAGGTCCTTTCCAGCCTTATCTATACTGTGATACTGTGATACTTCAGTCACAATGTATATGACGTAGAGTTATGTATTAAATATGCATTATATATGTGTAGCTAAAGAAAGTTCTGGCCTGAATTTAAAAAAAACAAAGTAAAAAAAAAAAAAAGAATTTGTAGTACAGCCTGTCATCCTTTGCATTACTAATCCTTTTGTGTCTAGGTACGTATTACAGCTCATATGGTATGTAGGATCTGGGGCACAGAAACTGTTAGACTCGCAGGAAGACCTGTGGCAGCACAGCCACTGACTGTGGACTTAGGCTGCTCTTTGGGTTTTGTCAACACACACAGAATCACACACACAGAATATTATGAGTCGGAAGGGACCCACAAGGATAATCTAGTCCAACTCACCATCTAACACCCGTACAGAGACCGAGAGCACATCCCAGAGCGTAACACCACCTAGATCCCTCACAGTCAAGCAGGCCACTCCGAGCTGGAAGGGGCCCAGGGTCATCCAGCCCTACACCCCCCAGCTAGACCATGTCACTAAGCTACTCATCTGTTTCCAGGGCGTCCTACATCCATACATTGAAGAGAAGAATGTAATCTTGAATGATAGTGTTGTTTTTGTTCTATCTTTGTAAATTCAAAGTTGGCACTTGAGAAATCATTTTACTGAAATCATCTGTCTAGCTTCAGTGATGGAAAACACTTCAGCTTGACTTCACATAATTTCTTAGTTTTGTCAGTTCCTGTAACAAAAGAAGTTCATGAATGTCCGTCTATAGCTCCTTTGGGCATCAAAGGCAACACTTTATTTTCATTAAATATGAATTAATTATTATGTGGCATAGATTCTTGAATAATATAAGCGTACAGTTACAAGGACAATTACTATCTGCTCATGCAAATGTAAGACAGTTATAGACAACAGCTGTTAGCCTTTGCATCTGCAGTTGAAATAAATCTATGGCGAAAATGATTCCACAATTTGTAATCTAGTATATGTACATCTAGACAGAAACAAGAGTCTGTATGAGTTTGCTTAATAGACTAGAGCTTCAAATCACTTTCCCGTGGTACTTGTGAGAGGCTTGCTGTGTGTCTTTCCTGTGTAGCTGTACTAGAGGCCATTTGGGCACAGAAAGACTTTAAATACTAAGATGAAATTAATATGTGACTGTGGAGGATTTATTATTATAGATGAGGTTTTTTCTTTCCTGCGAAATTCCATTTGTGTTCTTCCAAAACTACAGTGGGCGTAGATACTTTAGAGTGATCACAAAAGTATTTTGTCATTATTTTTTAAGCAAATAGAAAAGATTTATATAAAATTTAAATGAAGAATAATCAAGAATTTGCCAATCAATAGCTGATTCATAGCTCATAAAAAATTTCAGATTTTTTTAGAAAAAATTTATTCTGATCTGCGACAAGAGTCTTGAATGACTTTCAATGTGGTGAGATGCGCAGAGAAACTGCTGCTTTCAGAGCTACTTCCCTACAACAGAGGAAGCAGCCAATGCTGTGTGGGGAATAAACACAGGTTGGCTGTCCTAAGCTTTTACTCTAATGCTAAATTCCTTTTAATTTATCCTGCATCTTAAATAGGTAGGTAGAAGAGATGTCATTTAATAGTCAGGATATTCATAGGAATGACCTACATGTAGAGGACACAGACTGTAAACAAAATTGCATTTTGTTCATTAGCTACAGTACAAATCAATTCTGGGTAACAGAGACATCCTAATAAGACATTTTTTTTTGTACCTCTGTGGTCAAGGTGAACCTTAAAGTAGTTGTGAGATATGCTCATATAATAATTAATTATTAACTTTACAGAGATTAACTGGATCCATTCAAAAATGTCCAGCTGCCACTTAGACAAAGGATGTAATAAGAGTTACGAATAGGTCACACATTTAAAATTGTGTTACTGTACTAGTGTGTAGAGGAAATAGATCTACTTATACTTTCTTCACTGAGGTTATTCCTAAATACACTATGTGTAACCTGGGAGGGTTAATATCTTGTATTATTTAGGAAATGTGAATTTCTAAGAGGATTATACCAGGGCTTTCTGTAATTCATTTTCCTCGCTGACAATGACTGGCATATATTCACAAACGAGTGTTAAATGTGATAAATTTGTAAGCTAGATTCCAAGTCAATTAATTAAGTACATGAAGACTACTAATCTTGGATTACTTATGCTCTGGATATATTTCTACCGGCTGTGGATGCACTAACAATATGTTAAATCATGGAGTTGTGGTGAACACAACAAACTCTGAGACAGGTCAGACAAAATTTCATCTAGTGATTAGAAATGTAGAATCCCTCAGATAGACCAATGAGACTATCTAGTATTGATGTAAGTTAGAGAAAGCAATCTAGCAGAAGAGGCGAAATTTTAGGGCTAATATAGAGGAAAAAATCTTCAGGAAACTCTGGCAGAGAAAAGGGACAACCCACATCCAGGCAAGAGAGTGAAGATCTAATGGCTAAATACATGTGTTCGAAAGGTAAGGATTCAGAGGAAAATGTTACATGCAATTTGAATTGTGATTATTTGAGGGTTTGAAATAAAAGGGTCACACATACATAAAAGAAATTGAAATGCATGAAGTTTTCCTTTTCTAAAAAGAAAAAAACCAAAGAAAAAGAGAGAAAAAAAGGCTGGAAATCCTGGATGTCCCAGAATCCAACATACTGTCAATTATAGAGTACAGATAAATTACATCCAACCCAAACCAGTAAGGTAGAGTGAGTGCTTGGTATGTTTACTTGTTTTTCACTAGTAGTATTTATTCTTCAGAGTTGTAACAACTTTATAGTGGAAAAGAGGCGGCCTCAGACAGGCTACAGAAAATTTTATTTCTTGGTCACTGCTGGAGTCCAGTCTAGGTTTTTTCTGAGGCACATGAGAGCAAGGAGATGCTGCTGCCCTCGCATAATGCAGCTGTGCTGTTTTCATTCTCTGCCCTTGTGTGAGCAATCCCACCCCAAGTGAAGTCCACTCTTCTCCTGAAACCATCCTTTTTCTGCCGCACTTGCAGCCTGTCTGTCTTCAGACCACTTTACAGTATTCACATCGTGGGCCACTTTTAATTGCAAGTGAAATCAAACAATTCTGAAATAAAGCCAAAGGCATTAAAGAAATTGCTAGCAGTTGCTTGTAGTCACAACTTAGTGAAAGAGACATTGCAGCCTCTGAGAGGAAATCCACTTTAATATATTTAGTACAGTGGTGAGTGTCTCCGCCTCTCATGTGGGAGACCAGGGGTTCGATTCCCGCCAGGGAGGCAGTGGTGCGTTTAAGAGTTGGACTCGATGATCCTTGTGGGTTCCTTCCAACTCAGAATATTCTGTGATTCTGTGAATGACGAACCAAACCAGTAGATGGTACACTAACAAGTAGCCCAAAAAGGAAACATTGCTTAGGGGATGTCAACTCATCTTTATCTGTCAGCAGTGAAAACAGAACAAAGCTTGCCCTTTTGAAAAGTAAACAGAAAATTATGCCTCCAACACAAACTGAAGCCATTAAAAAGGCAGCTTTTATTCCTTCTCATAATGTTCGGGAACATAAGGCAGTAGCACTGATGTAGCTCCACAGCTGTTGCCAGGAGAAAGTAGGAATGTAGCCTGCCACATCTGGGGTGACATCTTTGAAGAGGCACTGCAGTGCTGAGGTATGCTAAGCCTCTTTGCTTTTCTTTGCCAGTTCTCAAGCTAATACTGTTCCTGGAGAGCAATACTGATTTCAAGTCAATGGGTGAGATGAAAGAACAATTAAAGACAGTGATGCTTTATGCATTGTTGAAAAGATAAAGACAGGACAATAGCATAATTCCTTGATCACTCCGGCAGAAGATTTACTTTGCCACACTTTAAAGTTGTAGGTTCCCAGATTCTAAAACAAAAATGACAGGAATTTTTAATCACTGAGTGTGTGTTTTGTGATTTGAAGGAGGGTATTGAAAGACTGGCAAATAAAAGGTATCTACTATTACACTGATGTATTTCTGTCGGATCAAAGCATTTTCTTTTCTGTAGCTCTTCAGAAACAATTTGCCAGTATTGCTAGGCAGGCATTACACAAAGAAAGACATCAGGTATAGAAACACAAGGAAACTTTAATAAGTCAGAATGTCTTTATGGCACTATTCCCATTTTCTAATAATGGAAAAAACTCAGAATCTAGACCTTTTAGGTGTAAGCTTACTTCCAACTCAGAAGCAAACAGGAAGGGATACAAGACAGAAAGAAAACACAGAAAGAAAACACAGAATTCTGATCTCAAATATCTGGTCTAAACATTCTTCTAGTTTTAGGAGGATAGCATTTATTCCAAAAGCAGAGTACACAGCTAAGTCTTCCAACAGGGTAGCCAAACGTTCGAATCTTCAGATTGCTGTGCTACATTGAAGTCTAACTATGTAGCATTGTGCTAAATGACGAAGTGTGAAATATTACTAGTTAGTGCAGAGACCTGCACTTAAAACTAAATATTCTTTTAGTATTGAAAAGAATATTTTTAATTTCATCTTGAATGGTGAAATGACTTTAACTTCTATTTTTGAAGGTTTTAGAACTTTTTACATCTAGGTGTATGATACTTAGACATTACTTAGACAAGTTACGAATCTAAATTTTGTATGCCTGTATTTATATATTCATATAAACATATACATGTATATCTACATGCATGCAGACACATTCTCACATATTATTTAGACGTCTTTTACCAGTATAAAAATTTGACCTTCTCATGTATGTGAGCCTTTAGTACTAAGAGAGTGCTCAGCATGCAACTGCTATTGGGAGAACTACAACTTTGGGCCACAACTCAAGACTCTGTTCAGTGATGGTCCTAAACTCATGGCTCAGTCCAGTCTTTTTGCTAGACAAACATACAAAAGCAACAAAATGCCTGGTACTGTTCACAGCACCCAAAAGTTACTCTGCTTAAAGCAGATTTTTCAGGCTAGAAATGTCTGTAATTTCTAAGATATGTACCTGATTTCGAAAGGAAAATAACCTCAGAGCCATTTTCTTCATTTATGAAAAAGTGTCATTGAAAAGGTGTAGCACAGGTCAGGGTCTATGATAAAACCTCAAGGGGGCTTTAAGCATGCTGCCATCCAGTCAAGTTTCACTGGAAAAAGTAATTTGGATAGCAGTCTCCTGTTTCCCTTCTCTCTCTGATGAGCTGTGTGACTGTGGACAGGTCATTCAGGGTTTGATCCAAAACCCATTAATGTCAAGAGAAAGACTTCTGTTGACTTCAGTGATCTTTAGATTGGAATCTATGTTTCTGCCTCTTGACTGGATGCTACTAACTTCTATTGTGTGCATTTGAAGGCTGAAGTCTTTCTATGCTTCAGTATTCTCAAATCTAAAGGGTCTGTGGTGGGACAGCTTAATTAGTGTTATCTATGTAAACATTTTAATACATATTTGGAGACCTAAAAAGATTAAATAAAAAACCCACGATATAAAAGATTTGTAAGGCTGTGCTAGGAAAAACAAATAAGAAAAACAGTCAATATTTCTGTGGTTAAGGTAGAATTTGTGCATTTAAGTTGCTGTTGCTCTGTGTCTGAGGGATGGTGTAGGGGAACGGCTCAGTGCTCAGTCTCCATTTCTTAATAAACCTTTCAGTTATTTTCTTTTCTTTCCCCTTGTATAGTTTTCTGGTTCTAAATCATTATGAAATTCACAAGAGCAATTTATCTCGTTTCATGATCTTTAGGACATTTTACTCTTTCTTCTGTGCTTTAGCATTCTCCACTGTTGTCTAGGCAAACCATTCCCCAAGACTGTAGTACCTTCTGCTTGCAAGGTCATTTTAAGACAGTGGCCCTGATGAGAACCACATGCCTAAAACTGGTACTAGGTTTTGACCCTTGTCCATGACCTTTCTTACTGTAATGTATACTCAGCCTCAGTGCCACGTGAGGCTGGTAGGAATTTGTTAATCATGTTCAAGGCACCATTTTTCTACTATTGGTTCACTTATGTTGCCAACAGACACAGAAAACAGGGAATTCTGTTTTCAGGTGTTTCTCACAAAACAGCAAAAAGGAATCAGGTCAACTGAGTCACTTCAGACGGTCACCTCAGTTAGCAGGGGAATAAAAGATAAATCTCTAGAATAGAGAACTTTTACTAAAATGCTGTGCACAAATAAATCTATAGAATTTTCTAGCTCTTAGTAAAAAGTAAAAAAATCCTTTAAAACCCAAAGAAGTAATCAATGAAATTTTACCAAACTGAAATTTACAGTTGGTGGGACAATTGCACATATTAAGAGTTTCAGAACTTTCATGTTATCAGATCCAGCGCTATGAATATTTTCTGACACTGAACTGTTGGTATGCAATAAGGTTAAACACACTGTTGTTACTCAGGATTTGAAAACAATTATTTTATTTTTCTGTGACAAAGATTTGAGCCTGCAACCTCTGACAGAAGAGCAAACTAGAGATATGCCCATCTACTCTAGTACTATTTGGTCACAAAATTCCAAGGACTTGTGCATCTGGATACTTAGACAAAAACTTTAATTTTAATAAGTCTGCACATTGGACATTATTGTGAAATACTTATTGTTGCTTGGATTGCATTTGATGAGGAGAAGTGCTTTTCTCATGGATTTCAATGTTCCAGCCAAAATCAGAAAAAGCATAAATGTATTCAAAGAATTGTAAAGACAAGCTCTATGGTGAAAAGATGCTTCAGAAAAAGCTCATGTTTCTGCGAGGTGCATAAAAAGGGTGAGTTGCAGATCTTGATGTGGAAATTCTTTTGCTTTGCAAATTTCTGAACAAGCTCTCTTCTGGTGATAGCCAATGACACAGCTCTAGCAAGAAGGGTTTTGACCGTCCCTTCTGCATAGAATCGTAGAATATTTTTGATTGGAAGGGATCTGAGAGACCATCTAGTTCCAGCCCTGCTGCTGTAGACAGGGATGAACAATCCCAAGTCTCCTAGCCTTTCCTCACGGGAGAAGTGATCCATCCTTCTAATCATCTTGGTGGTCATATTCTGGACTAACTCCAACAGCTCAATGTCCTTCCTGTGCTGAGGAACCCAGATCTGGATGCAGCACTTCAAGTGGGGTCTCAGGAGGGCAGAGTAAAGGAGCAACACCCCCCTCCTTAACTTGCTGGCTATGCTGCTTTGGATGCAGCCCAAGATGTGATGGCCTTTCCGAGCTGAGCACATTGCTGACTCATGTACAGTGTCTCACCTACCAGCACCCTCCAGTCCTTCTTGAAAAGGCTGTCCTTGATCAGTTCATCCTGTATTGATACCAGGGGTTGTGCCAACCCAGGTACAGCACCTTGCGCTCGGTCTAGGCAAACCTCATGAGATTCACATGGGCTCACTTCTTGAGCTTGTCCAGGTCCCTCTGGATGGTATTCTGTCCTTCAGGTGTGTCAACCACACATCTCATGTTGGTGTCGNTTCTTGAGCTTGTCCAGGTCCCTCTGGACACACATCTCATGTTGGTGTTGTCTGTAAATTTGCTGAAGGTGCACTCGATCTCTTCATGAATGTCATTGCTGAAGATATTAAGTAGCACTGGTCCCAGTATGGAGCCCTAAGGGACAGCACTTGTCACTGATGTCCATTGGGTCTCTGAGCCATTGACCACTACCTTCTGGATGTGACCATCCAACCACTTTTCATTACAGATGACTCTCTGAATCACCAGCATTTTGGTTAGATGGATTACATTCCATTTCTGCTTCTTCCTTACCTTCGGAAGCCTTCTTTTTGTCCTTATGTGGGAGAGGTAAAAACAATCTCATTATCTGTATTGTCAAGAACCAATGGAGCATTGGCTTTACTGTTCTATTTTTCTATTTAAGTGGTTTACATCTGGAAGAAATAAAAAGACCTTAAAATGTCACACATTAGATATGTAAAATAAGGTGGTGGGTGCATGAAAGAAACAGCAGAGCAGGCCTATACAGGAACTGGGAAAACATATTTCAGAAAATGAAAGCACTTTTGGCTCTGAAGGATCCACATCTCAGTTCTGGTTCCAGCTTTCCTGTGGTAGTTGGCTGTGTGTATGGAACACTGCCACGTAAAAAAATTATTTACAGGTGCTGTGTCTGTATGGACAAATTATTTTCTATAATTACCTGTATTCTTTTAAAGAAAGGAACCCCAGGAGTCCCTCAGATGATAGCCCAGTAGAATGATTGAGCCACACAACACAGCTTCTCTCTCCTTGGAAGCAGATGTTGAAGTGAGGTGAGCTGAAGCTGCCCCAGTCACAGCAGGTAGCCCAGCACACTCACTTGCCAGAAATGTAGATATCTAAATGGATACCATTTCCCTTCCCCCTTCCAAATACATATCATGCCATCCCATTGTTCTGCATGTGCTAACTTGCCCAACTATGTCTGTTTATGCCTCTTATAGACAAATACAAAAAACCTTTGTGCACTAAACATTGGTTCTGCTTCCACATGATGCACATTCTCTTCAAAACTTATACATATATACTCACCAAATCTGCAACTGGAAGCCCAGTTGGATAACATGTTGTACTAGGAGAAAACCGTGGAATTATGCTAGTGAAAACAGAATAAAACCGAGACTGCCACCTTCAGAGATGTGGATTGCACCCACGTATAGTGGATTAGAGTACTCCTTACTTTTCATGCATCTCTCTCAAGGTGCTGAAAGTTTCCCTTCCTTTTAAATCGCTATGGCTGAGATTAAAAGAGATCATAGTGCCACTCTTTGTTTTTGGGTGCTCTTACCCAGTGTTTGTCCACATATGCACCACCCTCCCCCACCCCGCCTCAGATGCTCAAGGCTTCAAATTTATTACCCTTGTGTAACTGGTATAACCAACAAATACAGTAAAGCAATAACAATGTTGAATAAGAATAGGCAAAGCCAATTCAGTATTTTGTGCCTTCTACAAAGTTCAACCAGCCTGAAAATGCTTCTAAAAGTGAAAGTCTAAAAATTAATCCGCCTCTGAATAGTCATAATTTGTCAATAGTTTCTTAATAACCTTTGTCCTTCCGGTATCTTCCTCAGGAGACAATTACATAAACCCAATATTGCTAAGTTCACAGTCCTCTGGGATGGCACCCACTATATAACTTCCTTTTCAGTCTTATTTTTTCCTTCTCCTCCTCTGGCAGGTGACACACATACTATATGCTTCCCTGCTATGCTTGATAGGTCAAGATGCTTTTTTGTGATCTAGATAACTGTTCTGGTTTTTGCCTAGTCTGCGCCTCTAAAATGCCATTTTATTAGACTGGAGTCTTACTTGAATCAATGTCTATGAGATCCTGCAGTAATGTATGAAGACAAGAAAAGGGAAATCTACCTATACAGACATATGAAGTCACTCTGTAATTATTCTAATTTCAATGTCTAAATACATTATTTTGAGGTAGCAGAGTAAACTAGAGTATTTGGAAATTACCTGACATTCAAGATCGTGAATTCCCATCAATTCAAACCCCTTTGACCTGTGTGGAGAAAAAAGCGTCAACAGTTGAAATGGGTAATAAAAAGAGACTTCTCTGCTCTGCAGATTGCTGTTTGCTATGGAAATACCCTAACAAACATTAAATGAGCTGGTTCAGAGACTAGGAGCAGGAGAAATAGACAGATCTGTACAAGCTGAGGCAGTTTTACAGGTTGTCTTAAGCTGAAGTCTTGTGATCCAAGACAGTTCATTTAAAGCTAGCTGAACTATCGGCCACAAGACTGGAAATTGGCCAATGTGACACCCATCCACAAGAAGGGTAGGAAAGATGATCCTAACAACTACAGACCAGTCAGCCTGACCTCAGTCCCATGCAAAGTCATGGAACGGATGGTCTTGTGTGCCATTACACAGCAATTGCAGAACAACCATGACATTAGATCTAGTCAGCATGGATTTCGGAAAGGCAGGTCCTGCCTGACTAACCTGATCTCCTTTTATGATCCAGTGACTCGACTGGTTGATGACAAAAAGGCTGTGGATGTTGTGTACTTGGACCTTAGCAAAGCCTTTGACACGGTTTCCCACAATAAGCTTCAGGAGAAACTTGTAAAGCACGGGCTGGAAAGGAACATTTTATGCTGGGTTACAAACTGGTT
>WEKX01020626.1:4653-18160 GCA_013390025.1 Pitta sordida | reverse complement strand
TATCATCAATAAAGATGTTGAACAGTGCCGGGCCTAACACTGACCCCTGTGGGACTCCACTAGTGACTGGCTGCCAGCTTGATGTGCTCGACTTTTGCCTTTCTAGTTTTTCTCCCGCATGACTTGATGACTTCCTTAAACACATCCTGACTTACCTCCCCCTTTTTCCAAAGGTTGTACATCCTCCTTTTTTCCCCTAGTTCTTTCAGGAGCTCTTTGCTCATCCAGACCTGCCTTCTGCCCCTCCGACTCATTTTTCAGCACATTGGGACTGCCTGCTCCTGCGCCTTGATGAGCTCATTCTTAAAGTATGTCCAGCCTTCCTGGACCCCCCTGCCATTAAGGTTTGTTTTCCATGGTACCCTCCCAATTAATTTCTCAAACAGTCCAAAGTCAGCCCTCCAGAATTCAAGCATGGAGGTTTGGTTCATGCCCTTTCTTGTCACACTGCCAATTGAAAACTCTATGATCTCATGGTCACTACATCCCAGATTTTCTCCAACCGCAATATCACTGACCAACCCTCCTTTTTTTGTAAACAATAGGTCGAGCACAGCCTCTCCCCTGGTAGGTAACCAAATGATGCCTGGAACTCAAGAACAGATAACAGAAGATAGCTGTAATGTATTTTGTGTTCATTTGTTGTTTTCCAAGTTGATCTCCAATTTTTCAAAAGATTTCAGTTTACTTGCCTGAAGGATTTTTTGCACAGATTGATGAGTGCTTTTGTGGGTCCAAGAAAGTAGAGAGTCAATGTGACCTTCATCTCAGATGCCACTGCTCACTAAGAATGGTACATACCTCAAATGCTTCTCAGCAGTGAAAATCAGTACCATTGTTTGCAGTTTGACACAGCAATGGGTAGAACTGGGAATGGAAAAGGCCCACTAGGTCATCATCTCCTCAAAAGTCAAGATTTGTCTCATTTTATGGTTTGTAGAAAGCTTTGTAAAGGCTCATAAAAAGTGGAAATATGTGAAAATACCTATTTTCAGATGAAAGTTGCTGCCTTTTCCTTCAGATGAGGTGGAAAAGTCTGCTTCAGACAAGAATATTTGTCAGAGGTATGTGATACAGTGGTCCAAAATCCTAACCTGCCTGCAATATGAACAAAATCTCAGGCCGAGATTTCTCTGAATTAAGCTGACTGGGAAATTTTAATGCTCAAGACAATGTTTTCATTTGCTGGGCTCTTCAGAGCAAGAATTATTCTCAGTTACTTCCAGATCAAGACTTTTCTGAAACAGATATTTGCATAGTACTTGAGTTTCATTTAGTTTTATAAATGCATGCTTCCTAATGAAATAAAATCTTTTTTAAATGTATGAGATATTTGCTATGATGGGTGGTATACCCAAGAAAAAAGAATCTCCAGTGGAACCATCCCAAGAATTTATTTCTGCTTAGGTATCTGTCTGAGAATAGAATAAAGAGACCTTGTTGTTAAATATTTTGTATTCTTGAGGTTTTACATTGACAATGTTCCAATTTCATTATGCACTGTCAAAAAACCCTTCAAAAATTACTATGGTTAACTATAAATGCTGCCGCTGAACATTACTTATATTTTAAATAAATAAATAAATAATTGACAATATAAAAAGTGACACACAAAAATTCTCATAGTGGAGTAGCAAACCCCAGATTTCTGGCATAACAAACCCCAGAACACACTTTGTCAGGTTCAGAAGACTATAGTATTACATACTTGTGAACTTAGTCACTTGTTCTTTTAATTGTACACATGGCAAGTGCAAAGGAAATGTATTTTAACATTATGAAACTTACTGGAGACACTAAAGCAAGGTTAAACTTCACTCCCAACTGTAAGAAAATACCTGTTCATATGAAGCTTGCAGGCTATGAAGTAAAGTTTCTTGCCTGGAGTGTTTTGAAAATACTTTACTTGCAAGGAAATACGGGAAAATAGAATAGAAATTATTTAAGAGAAATGTAAAAGTAAATTTGTGCTTGTTTTTTGATTATAGTAGATTTCTCCTTAGCAGAACATAATGTGTTTAGGAATTGCTCTTGCATCTTTACAAAATATGCAATATTTTCATTGGAAAAGCAATCAACTTCTTGGATTGTAATTTAATTTTTCTGCAGGACAAACTAATGTTCTCACCTTGTGGGAATGAAGAGAGCACATTCTAATGTAGCTAGTCTTTTAAAGAAATACATGTATAACAGATTACTCAAGAAGTTTTACTGAGTGAAATCTGAGATAAATATTGAGCTAGAAACCACAGATGGTTTTCTAGGGCTACAGGTGAGCACGACCTATTGTAGCTTACTGGGGAAATCTAATAAATAATACTGGGAAAAAATAATACTGTGGAAATACTAACTAAGTAGGGAAATCAGTGGTTGATGTGGAAGGTCTGTTGAACAGAATTCTGTGGATCATTTTGCCCTTTTTCAAGTAGGCTATCTTTTCTTTAGACTGTTTTAGAAAACATCTTCTATCGTGTAGCACACAGAACCTGTAAAATATCTGGATAACAAATAAGACTTAAAATTTGTTATAATTCTTATTTAGTTTTACCATTTTAAAAGAAATGGGAAAACATTTTATACTAAATGATAGAGAACAATAACCTAACTATAGAATTGCAGGTTATTCGATTGTCTGTTACTTATGAGATGTGAGGGGATTTTTTTTCCTAATTATTCACTGAGTTCTTTAAAACCTTTTCATAAGAGAAGTGTTAGATCACGGAAGAGGTAGACAATCGACATCAGCATTGTTGAATGAAGCTTGCAGACATCTTTAATGCTTTCCACCCAACAACATTAATTTAAGAGGTGTTAGGACACATTTAGAGACTGACTTCATCCTCTTTATTTTCCTGCTAGTGACAAAAGAAAAATAGGCTCATGTCTTATGGAAGGTTTTGTTGAATAGGTTTATAACTTACATGGAAGACACAAGACCAAGTTGGAAATGTTGTTTCACCGCTCCTACTTGGAGAGTGAAAGTCACCTGTTTCTCTTTAGGGTTCCCAGAATTCTCTTTTTTAAGGTTGATGTCAAATTTATCATCTCTTTTGGTAGTAGAGCACACAATTTATATAAGTCTTGCACTTATCAAGGATGAAACAAAGGAAGAAACAATATTTACTTCTCCATTTTTAAGACTTAAAATCTTCTTTTTGAATTTTCAACTGTACACGATTTACAAAACAACCATGACATTGGATATAGTCAACATGGTTTTCGGAAAGGCAGATCCTGCCTGACCAACCTAGTCTCCTTTTACGATCCAGTGACTCGACGGGTTGACGACAAAAAGGCTGTGGATGATGTGTACTTGGACCTTCGCAAAGCCTTTGACACATATGGATGAGGGAATTGAATCCATCATCAGCAAGTTTGCAGATGATACCAAGCTGGGGGCAAATGTTGAGCTGCCAGAGGGTAGGAGGGCCCTTCAGAGGGACCTTGACAGGCTGGAGAAATGGGCAGACACCAACAATATGAGGTTTAACAAGACCAAGTGCCGGGTTCTTCACTTTGGACACAACAACCCCATGCACCGCTATCGGCTGGGGGAGGAGTGGCTCGAAATTAGTGAAGTGGAAAGGGACTTAGGTGTAATGGTCGATAGGAAACTNGAGGTGTTTAAGAGAAGACTCGATGAGGAGCTTAGTGACATGGTCTAGCTGGGGGGTGTAGGGCTGGATGATCCTGTGGATCCCTTCCGTCTCGGAGTGACCTGTCAGACTGTGAGGGAACTAAGTTTATGTTTACCGCTCTGGGATGTGCGTTCGCTCTCTGTACGGGTGTTAGATGGTGAGTTGGACTAGATGATCCTTGTGGGTCCCTTCCAACTCATAATATTCTGTGAATGTGTGAGTTTCCAAAGATATTAAACAGACAGCTTTCCTTTCTAAATGCTGGAAATTATTTTAGCCCTCTGTCCTTAGATGAGATTGTATAACAATGTCAGACAACTGTTACCTGTAAATGGCATAGAAAGAGTGCAAAATAATATTGGAAACTATTTGAAATACAGAGGAAGATCAGATCTGGCTGGATGGAAGTAGCCAAGAATCAATGTGTAACATAACATCAGAGAAAAAAATCAAGTCACAATGTTCAGTAAGCCTTAATAGAGAGAAAAAGAACGGAAAAGAGAGTCACTCCTACAAAATGCTGCAACGAGTGACAAAACCTGGAAGATTCAATGAACTTTTATTGAAGAATATTTTCCCATGGTGAGACATTGGCTCTACATATATACTTCCCTGTTTGGGGACCTCGAGCTTAACTCTCTGGTAATGGGTTTATCTGCACCGAGTAGGCAGCTGGCATACAGAGCAAACAAAGAGGGTTTCCTTGGTGCCTCTGCATGCCATTTTCAGAATTTTTGTGAAAGGAATAAGAATTGATGCCAAAATCTTTACATTTTTCATCACAACACTGAAAGCTGGGTAAAGTCTGTACACAGAAACAACAAAACATAGACACTTTAAGTGAAAGTGAAATTTGAACTTGATTGGAAAGCATGCAGTGTAATTTAGTTGAAAAGGATAACTTGGGTCTGAGTCATTGCTAGTGAATTAATTTACGTGCCTGTACCTATCTTCTACCCAAAAGACGTTTTATTTTCCAGAGCCACTGCCAGTTTCACAAGTCATGAGTGCTATGCATTGCTAGTATCCTAGGGGGGATTTAAATGAGCATTTCTAGACCTTTTGTGAAGTCTTTCACATTTTTGAAAGTGAACATCCTTTTGTGTAAGATGGTTTTGTGTGACTCTTTGCCATGACATATTTACAGGAAGCACAGACACATCCCATCCTGCTTTAAATATATGATTAATTTCCTTGAGTTGAATATCTAAAATCCTTGCTGTCCCTGACTGTTCTGTTCAATCTACAATCAGGTCAGGCAGAGTTGAACAAAAAGACAATCACATTTTCAGTTTCTCTGTAAATATGACACAGAACTCTGATGCTGTAGCACTATTACTTAGCTAGAGGGGGTGTTTTTCTTAAGTACCAGTGCCCTAACTAGTTTGTTAGTTCCAGTTCTGATATTCTTTGCCTACTTTCAATCTGATAACATTCTATGTTTGGAGGGTCTCACAGTTCACTGAACCAGTTCAGCCTTGATCTAAATCTAAATAAACATGAGGCTCTCTCAACTCATGCAACATTGGGAATGCACAAAATTCCCAATAAAATTCTGTGTGATCTATTTAAGTAACTGTCCTCCATAGCAGTAGAAAACATAAGCAAGTGTTTAGGAAGCTGAAACAATAAACTTGTAAAACACACATGCCACAAAAATGTGTCAAAAAATCATTAGGGTTTTTCTGAACAGTCCTGTCTACCTTGGCCACCCATGAGCTTTTTGCCTATTATTCAAGACAGCTGGCCTAAAATAAAAGGGGATCTAGCTTCTGCTTATATTTATTAAATCTGCAGGAAGGGCCCATCAATCACAACAATGGGTTTTAAGTGTTTGCTGGGTGAGAGGAGAGTCCCATAAGCAGTCTTTGAAGTGTCTTTTGCTGAAGGTAAACATCTGAAGAACATAAATAGCTGCTCTTCTTTCCAATGAGTGACCTTGTCAAAGTGGGTAGAATGGAGAGATGGGGGAGGGGTGCCATCATGAAAAGGAAAAGCAATAAAGGATTCCTTATGACAGCAATTTGCACATTTACTGCTCTTTGATATGTTAACTAGATTTTGCAAAATGGAATTCTTTGTCTTTTAGAGGTCCTTGGACAGTGATAGCTCACAGCCAGAACAATGTTTTGCAATAGGCCTAATGCATCTTCTAATTAATAAGGTAACTTGGGTAACCTCTGTAAATCAGTGACATTATCATTATAACAGGACACAAGTGAATAGTTGTTTATAAGGAAGGAAAGATGCTCATAACAGCAGTATCATTATTTACTGAGCTCATTGACTAAAGTGAATTGTATCGAACACAATGGGATCAATAGGTTATGGGCCCTGTTCACTAAACTTTTACGAGTCATTTATGAACCTTTGATTCTAGAAAAAACCCACTTCTCCATTCAGAAAACTGAGAATGTTGCATTGACAATTTTCAGTTTTCATACTTGGCACAGGCTCTGACTCTGTGACACAAATTCTCTAGCTGCATTGTGAAAAAATGGAGAGGTCACTAAGTTCTCTCAAAGGAACAATAAAATATTTTTGAAGAATAAAATATACTGGCATGGATGCATATGGCCACTATGGGAAAGAAGTAACTAATAAGCTAGCCTGCAGAAAGGCAATACGTGGCATAGCAACCCCATTAGGAGATGAAGCAGTCAGCAAACCCAAGTTTCTTTCTAGGGAGTAAACTTACTTGTTTTATTGCAAACTGCATGATGGTGGGTAAACATTGCTTGGATGTAAACAAAGGAAGTTGCATTTCAGCAGTAAGTGAAGTGATTTACATAGATTAAGTAGGATACTCTATATATTTATAAAGTATTGCAGTAATTACACAATATAGAACTGTGTGAGTACTTGGCGTCTTCAAAACAGAATGTTGCTCAGGAACGACGTAGTAAGTTTTTTCTCCACTTAACAGCAGTACCAGTCGTAGGTGAAATCAGGGCCCATTTGGGATCAGTTATCGAACCACTCATCAACAGTCCTTGCCAAGATTAAACTTTCTTACTGAATCTCTGTGGTGGTTTTGACTGGTGTAGAGTTAATTTTCTTCACAATGGCTAGCATGGGGCTTTGTTTCGGATTTGTACTGAGAGCAGTGTTGAAAATATAGAGAAGTTTTTTGTTGTTGCTGACAGAATCACATCCTTTTTTGCTTTCCATGCTGCCAGACAGGCAAGAGGACTAGGGACTCAGAAGTCAGTAGGGGACATAGCTGGGACAGCTGACCTGGGGGATATTCTGTACCATATGACAACACACTATCAGTATATAAAGTGAGGAGAAGAAGGATGAAGTGGGGACATGTTTGGAATGATGGCATTTGTCTTTCCGAGTAATCACTACACATGATGGAGCTCTGCTCTCCTAGAGATGGCTGAATACCTGTCTGCCCATGAGAAGTCATGTAGGAATTCCTT
This sequence comes from Pitta sordida, assembly GCA_013390025.1. Lineage (NCBI taxonomy): Eukaryota > Metazoa > Chordata > Aves > Passeriformes > Pittidae > Pitta > Pitta sordida. The sequence continues at coordinate 11,094 of WEKX01020626.1, read as the reverse complement.
GTTTTTTGTTACTTGCATGTGTGGGCTTGAATTTACCTATTAGTAAACTGTTTTATCTCAACTCGTGCATTTTCTCAATTTTACTCTTCTGCTTCTCTTCCCCATCCCACTGGTGGGGAGTGAGTGAGTGGCTTCATGGTACTTAGTTCCTGGCTGGGGCTAAGCCATGACTATTTCTTTTCAACCAACTCCTTTCCACACCTTGATACAAGCTTTATCTCTGTCACCTTAAATGCCTTTTCCTTCTTTTGTTACTCCTGAAGTATTTACCCCACCTTCTTTAGTTCACATGGATCAACACAACAGAGCATTGTTTAAGGTGATATGAGAAGTTGGGAGCAAGACATCACTGAGAGGATAGAAATTAATACATATTTCAGAACATTGTCCCCGGTCTGCACTAGTCCTGCACCAGTTAGCTTCTGGATTGGACTAGGAGCTGGAACTAGTCCATAATATGTTGCCTCTGGTTGTACAATTTCACATATCACAGAGCTTGCAGCAAAGGAAATGGTTACCCCTTTTTTACAAGAAAGAGACAAAAACAACACAGTCCCACCCTGTCTATCACTGGATATGTCTTACTCGCATGTTAGGTTCTGGCAGGGACACAGTCCTGCCCAGAGATGAAGGACTAATTTAGGTACTAGGCCATGAGAGTTCCTCCTCAAGACTGGTAAATGTGCTGGAAAATGCTGAGAATTAGTAAGGCTAGGTGAGAGCAAAAGGACTACCTTTTCCCTCATCACTCCTTCATAGGCTTCTTGTGCTCAAGGATTAAGCAGTCCTTGTTCTGAAGGAGAGACTTCAGTTGCAGATGATATTACAAGGAGCGGAAATGTTTTCAAGTACCAAGAGCTGAGAATGTAAATGATAGCCTGAGCATTCACAAATTCATTCACTGAGAAACTGTGGCTCGTCCTCAGCATCCCATTTAGCTACATCAGATAGGGTTTAGAGAGACAGACAAAAAAGTTCTTGGTTTTCTTAATACTTTCTCTCCAGTTCTTAAGGACTTATCCTTGACTTGTTACTTGAAATGTGGCTGAAGACTTTTTTCTTTTCTGTGTTCTGAATGTCTATTTGTCATAAAATGGGCTGGTGTCACCTTTTAAGGAATTATCTTTCCGTGATGTTCTCCATGTGAGAGTTGTATGGGTTTTATTTTTTTCTTTTTTACCTCAACTCTTCTTGTACTAAGTATTCTTGATAGGAAAGGCAATGTCTCAGAAATATATTCCTTTTTCTGGAAGAAAGATGAATTTATCACTAAACTAGAGGTGCATATAAGCCCAGTATCTGTGGCTGGCTGAGTAAATATGATGGGTCTGAATACCCTTTCCCATGAGGTTTCATCTGCCTCTGAATGTTGTGCCTCTGGCCTAATCCATACCATTAAAGGCAAGAACACGTAAAACTCCACATTGTCCATGACCAAACGATATAATCATCAGGTCACTGTCTGCTTTCTAGTTAGAGAGGTATAATTCCACTGAAGTCAGATTTACACCAACATCAGTGAGAGCAAAATTAGGTTTCCCCTATAGTTGCTGTTAACCTTTATCAGCGTCACGCAGTAGTACTGAGATAGTAGAATTAGCAAACAAACACAACACAAGGCTGATCTTCAATAGCCATTCTCTCATTTACTTTTTGCTGATTTATTGCTTCACTAATGACACGATAGATTTTCCCATTAGTTTATTATTATTATTTATTATTGGTATTAGCGTTACCCTGAAAGAAAATGAAAATAGAGAACTGAACTCATCTCAGCATAGCATATTATTTTCAGGAGTTCAGAAACACTGCACAGAATGGACAGTTTCTGTTTCACCAATGTTCAATCACTGGCATTTGTCTTTTGTATCCCAGAGCAATTGCATAACTCTAATATTGACCTTAACTAGAGCCCTTTGTTTCTCACCCTAACAGCCAAAAGCATTAAAAATGTGTGTTTACTTAATTTGTCCTGGCATGCAGTGTAATTACAAGCAGTTTGTTTTCTCTGTTGTAAAATATGGGTTAGAGAAGAAATAAAGTAATGTGGAAAATTAACATTGTGATGTACTGTATAGTGGAATAACACTAAAAACACTTAGCTGTGTTAGAACTGGAGGTGCTATTTGTGTTGTGTGCAAGAGCTATAAAGAATTAAATGCCTCTTTCTAAACTATATTTGCATGATTTTCAACTGCACTAAAATTAATCTGAGCTGCCTTCAAGTACGAAAGAAAAAGATTCTAAGTGCAAATAGAACTGAACAGCACTCATGCAGCCTTTAAAGTTGTACCTTTCTATTTTCTGGAATTCCAGCACATTGCTTACTGATGTCTGTGATTCTTACAGAACGGGACTAGGCAAATACATTTAAAATTCCTATGCTGTGCCTGACACTCACCAAAGCTGCTCCTTTGGTATGGTTATGGCCATGTTGAAGACCTTCAGCAGGTCTGGACACAAAGGAGGCTGGTAAGAGAGTGCAGTTTCCTAGGGTATTTTCCTTCTTTCTCTCTCTACAATAAATACTGCATCCAAATCTAACATTACTCCACATCTCTGTTAATTGTTTCTATGAAAAAATCACTTTTCCCCTTCACTCTCCTCTATAAATCTACACTTTTCTTTCTGAAGTACTAAAAGCTGTCCTATAAAGGTATAAGTATCAGTTAAAGTAATTAATTAGGAGACTATTACCTGTTTTTACCAAAATAGCCAAGCGTAAAAAACTCTCATTTTTTTCCTACTTTTTTTTGATTTCTTTTAACTCTGCCTTCCCTTTCATATTTTCTATGGAAGAGTTTAGATAATAAAACAATATGAGTTCCATTTCCCAACATTTATGTACATTTGAGATGTTAAAAAAAAATAGTGGGGAAAAAAAGCATATTGATTCATTCTGCTATAGCTGTAGGAGGATTCTCCCCCTATTTTCTTCCTCAACAAAGGCTCACCCACCATTCCAGATACATATTTGTTAAGAAAATATACCTCTGGATGAAAGCAAACATTTGAGCCCTTTGTTGTTATTTTGTTATTTTGTGGGAGGAAGTGTTTTGGGTTTGTGTTTGGTTTTTGTTTTTTTTGATTGTTTGTTTGTTCTTTTGCTGGAGAGCAGCCCCATAAAAAGAAATACACTGCTTTCCTAGTGTGAGACAGACACTGCCTCTTTTCAGTAAAGAGTTGCTCAGTGCCCTTGTTCTGGCCTCTGTGCAAAAGGGTTTAACCACTTTGTCATCAGACTCGTTTATATTTTTTAATAACAACTTGGAATGAATCTGGAAGACACAGGAACTTTTAACAGTAGCTGAGGAGAAATCTAGCTTTAGCCTATTGAAGACTGAAGCTAGGAAAGTCATTAGATTAACCTCTCTTGACAGGTCAGGCTCAGCAAATATTCTTAAAAATAACTCTTCCAGTAATTTATGACCTTTGGGGAGCATAATCAATAGTGTTAAGAGGAGAGGCAGCCAGACAGCACTTCCTGGTAGGAGAAAGTTTCTTGTCTTTGTAATGTTTGCATTCTGTCTGCTTGTATGCAATAAGACTGACTTGCCAGTGATATCATACCCCTTTTACTCCATCAGTTTTGGAGACATACATTTTTATTGTCAATTTACCGTCTCCTCTGTTATTTCATACAGTATCTAATTCTGACAAAAGCCAATGCACAAATGTGATTACAAAGTAAGGGGAAAATGCACAGTTCATTTTCTTCCACATTCCCTCTAACCTCTCTGGATCATTTGAGGGAGAATGGTCTTCTGCCCCAGGATGTCGTAATGCAAAGTCTTAAACATATACTTCATTTTAATGCACGATGAGCTACTCATAGTGCTTAATTAGGCGTGTTCTTACATCCCTCTAAGATCAGTGCCTAGGGAATTTTTTTGCTCTGTCTCTGTATTGTTTTGTAAGTTTGGATGAACTACACAAAATTTGAACATGCAATTGACAACAATATTTCCCTATTTGTCAATCATTTAAATGCATTTTGTCACCAGTGAGATTTTCTGTAGCTTTTTATATACTGAGGAGTATTGCCCTGGCTCTTCAAACATAGAGCCTTTCCTTCATGTTTGGTATTGAAGTCCCATTTTCTGAAACTGGAGAACCTCAGGAGGATACATTGATTTCATAGGGGACTCACATTCACTGTCTACATGCACATGCTCTAGCAACATGGACCTGCCCCATGCAGGACTACTGCCCATCTTTCTCTGCAAGGACTTCGAGGCACATAGGAAAGGATAGAGTATGTCACATAGTAATATGATACTGTGCTTATTTTGACAGCACTGGGAGAATTACTGGATGTTGGCTTTTCCTTGTGTCCTTTTTCAAGTGTCCTTGAAATAGAAGAACAGGTTTGAAACTCGAAAGAATAAAAATAATTTAGAAAAAAAATCATTCATGCTCGTGGTCTCTGCAGAAGTTTTAATACACACTGCTTCAGGTCATCTTTGTGTCTAATGCTAACAAGTATAGCTGAGACAACATAACACCTTTTCTCCAGAGCTATGGTAAAAGTGCTAATTACTTTTCCCCCACCCCTGCTTTTTGTCTTCACTGCCAAGCTGGTGATACAGAGGGGTACAAAGTCCAGTTGCAGGCCAGTAGCTAGTAGTGTAACCCAAGGGACAATACTATTTCCAGTCCAGTATGAAATCTTCATTAATGATCTGGTATGTTGGGGCAGAGGATGTCCTCAGCAAATTTGCAGGTGACACAAAGCTGGGAGAAGTGCCTGATAGGCCAGAGGAGCACGCTGCTATCCAGAGGGACCTTGACAGGCTTCAGAAATGGGCTGAAAGGAACCTCATGAAGTTCAAAAAGAAGTTCAGAGGCCCACATTTGGGAGGAACAATCCTGTGCATGAATATGTGCCAGGGGCCACCCTGGTGGAAGGCGGATCAGCAGAATGGTGGGCATTGATCCCTGGTGGGCACTAAATTGACCATGAGCCAGCAAAGTGCTCTTGCTGCAAAGAAGGGCAATGGTATCTTGGACAACAACAGGCTCAGCAAGTTGGCTTGTTTGTCCTAGAGAAAAGAGGGCTCAGGAAGGAATCTTATTAATGTGTGGAAATTCATACATTTCACTCACTTGAATGGAGAGCATAAAAAGGAGAGAGTCAGACTCTTTCAGTAGTGCCGAACGACATGACCAGAAACAATGATCACAGACTGAAATACGGGAGGTATCTGAATATCAGGAAACACATTTTTACTGTGAGTGTGACTGGGCACTGGCATTGGTTTTCTGGAGATGTTGTGGAGTCTCCAACCTTGGAGATATTCAAAAGCCATCTGGACACAATCATGGGCAACTTTCTGCAGGTGGATCTTTTTGAGTAGAGGGATTGAACAAGGTATGTCAGATTTGAACCATTCGTGATTCTGCTATTCTGTGAACATGAAACTTTTGCAATGTTATAATAAATGGAAAGACTGAACACACAGTTGTCCTCCGAATCTACTTTCTCTATACTTCGTGGCACAAAATCTCTGGTAATTTCCATGGAATGCAGAAGTTTTCCTCTATAAGCAGTGACACTGGTAGACTTTACCACAAAAATTAGTTTCTGGCTAGGCTTTGCATTCTTGTACCTATGATTTTTTCAACAGTAAGTGCCTGTTTGCTCTTTAGGGTTAGACTAATTATTCTGAAATAGACTAATTATTCTGAAATAGACCTATTCTGCATGTGTTACACAGGAAGTCATGATGTTCACATTAAATCCATGGCACAGTTGGTCTGCACATACACAGGAGTTAACATCAGTATCACAGTATCACAGTATCAGCAAGGTTGGAAGAGACCTTGGAGATCATCAGGTCCAACATGTAACCCAACACCAACCCATTGTCTAAACCATGGTACATAATGCCTCATCCAGACTACTCTTAAACACCCCCAAGGATGGCGACTCTACCACCTCCCTGGGCAGTCCATTCCAGAGTGACCACTGTCTCTGGGAAAAACCTGTTCATTACATTCAGTCTAAACCTCCTCTGGCGTAGCTCAAGGCCATGTCCTCTTGTTCTGGTGTCGTCAGCCTGAGAGAAGAGATCCTCACCCACCTGGCGGCAACCTCCCTTCAGGTAGTTGTAAACAGCAATGAGGTCACCTCTGAGCCTCCTCTTCTCCAGGCTGAACAATCTCAGTTCCCGTAGTCGCTCCCCATAGGGCTTGTCCTCCAGTCCCTTCACCATCCTTGTCGCCCTTCTCTGGACCCTCTCAAGCAGTTCAACATCCCTCTTAAACTGGGGAGCCCAGAACTGAACACAGTACTCAGGATGTGGTCTGACCAGTGCCAAGTACAGGGGAAGAACAACCTCCCTAGTCCGACTGACCACACTGTTTCTAATACAGGCCAGGATGCCATTGGCCTTCTTAGCCACCTGGACACACTTCTGGCTCATATTGAGTTTTCTGTCA
>WEKX01020625.1:171933-182965 GCA_013390025.1 Pitta sordida | reverse complement strand
AACCTGACAACAAAACAGAGATTCCCACTTCATAATGGGATCAATAATCTCAAAAACGCAAAGGGGAAAACGTAGAATCCTTTTCAAGTACTGACGAGCAGTCGTCTGGACTTACTGATACACATCTAAATGCTTTTGAGAGAAGGTAAAAAATTATCTACCTGAATAGCCACTGGGAATGTTGTTATCAGACAATAAGCTTTATTCTAAATGTTGGTAATTAAAATATAAAATTAGAAGCATTTTGCATGACCTCAGCTCCTTGCTCTTTTCTCTTTAAACCTCAGCCAGTGGTAACTGAGGTTCTGAACCCAAGAGAGGAAAGAGATGTTAAAGATGACCAGTCGAGCCTTCCTGATATATTTTCGTGTGCACACACACTCTCACTCACACGTACACTTTTATCGCAAACCGATGCTCATAGAAAACCCTTTTTCCCCTTCTCTAAGCTTCTGCGAGGAACTTTTCAGAAACCAAAGGGGGAAAAAAAAAAGGCAGTGAGGATAGAAATAGCTGCATAACCAGACAGCAAAAAGGCAGGTGTGGTGTGGGAATTCCTGGTGTTCTTTGTTGCTCTGCTTTTGCCGTTAAAGGACTTGAGGGCTATTTTTCATGGGTCTAAATATGTTTATGATAAGCGCACTTGGAAAGAGAAATCTTCCAGATACTGTTTGGTCTACTTACTTGAGTAGATCTGCTTATTTAAAATAAGTTACACTATCCTTCAGCTTTCTTCTATGCATGGACCAACCAATTACCTATTATTTTCCTACAATTACTGCAGCAATTACTAAAATAGATGCAAATTCTTTTATTTATTTATTATTATAAACTTATCTGGGGAAATATTACAAACTGTTTATATGCATTCAGTGCTTAATATGTTATAACAGTTTTACTGTAACACTCCCTCAATAGCATTTTAGCCCTTATTTCAGACATGTCTCGTAAGGATTCATAGATAGAATTGTAGTTGGAAATGTCGACAACTGAAAGTTCATTTGTAAAAATCCTACCTTTTTAAGTTAACTGTGTGTTATATACTAATAAATAATAAATATTCTAGATAAGCAAGGGTAGTGACATAAGAAAAAGTCGTAAAATGAGCAAACATTTTGGGGAACATAGAGCATACAGAGTAAAACAACATATGCACTCTGAAAGTTCACAAAGTTAGATGGATGTAGCTGTTTTCTTAAGGTAATAAAAATATTTTAATGATTGTTAGCTGTGTCTCCTTTCATTGTGACAGGAAAAAAACCCCACAATATTTCTTACAATTGCTCATCCTGTTTAAGATCATTTTTAGAGACACATGGATTTACCATGTGCTTAAATTAAGCTATCGTGATCACATTTTTCCATAATGTCTTAAAACAGTAACTAAGTTTGGGGAAAAAAAAACCCCAACAAAACCAAAACCAACAACCCTCAGAAGCAGATTAGTATTTTCCAATATTTAGGAGAAAGAAGAACTTTTCTACATAAAAGTAGAAAGCATTTGCAGACCAAATGAATGTATTACTTTCTCCCTTTACTGCAAATATTTATACTTGCAGATTTAAGGATTTCTTTAGAACAGGTCCTTACTACAAACAGAGGTGCATATGAATAATTTAAGTCACCTTTCTTTACCCACTTATGTCGAGAATATACTATTAAAAATATATATTGGGGAAAATATATTAATTGAATTACCTTGTCTTCCCCCAAAAAGCATAATGACTAAAATATGGTCGTGATATTTATCAGTAGACATTGATAGTTTCTCTGCTTGATTAGCTTAAGTTAATGCTCAGAAATTTAAATTCAGACATACTTAGCCTCTGATTTTTAGACAGATGTCAGCCAGCATTAGTGTATCAATTTTTCATCAGAAAATAGAGATGCATGTTAAAAACACTTTAACAAATATGGAGGCTCTACATGGGACCATATTATCAATGCTAATTATATCCTTAAGATTAGCATCAACTGTGAGGAAAGGAGGAATCAAACTGTTTACAGAGCATGAGAATCTCAACTGGACATAAAACTGCCTCCTTTGCTTCCCACTTGCCTTCTTCAGCCTCCCAGTCATTTATTCACAGTATTCACAGAATATTCTGAGTTGGAAGGGACCCACAAGGATCATCGAGTCCAACTCTTGAACAGCACCACTGCTTTCCCTGGCAGGATATGCAGTATATGGAAAAATTATAAAACTATTAAAGATACTTTAAATAAAAAAATTCTTCTGACATGACAAGTTTCAGCACAACTGCCCAGGAACTCGTGATTGTGGGCCAATTCATGCAGTATAGTTTTAAAAACATGTACGTAGCATGTTCCTTGTGTGTGTTTGCACGCTTGTATACAACTCATTTCATCCCCACTGTGCGTCTGTGTGTGTATGTGTTTGTAGCCCAGTGAAAAAAGCAAGAGTGAGATCTGAGGTTTGAAATGAAGAGCCATCCCTTTAGAAGAGCCTTTCTTGACCAAACTCCTGCCCTCCAGTTTGAGAGAGGATGGGAAGGGGCACTATAAATGTGTTACCACTCTGGGATGTGCTTTCGGTCTCTGTACGGGTGTTAGATGGTGAGTTGGACTAGATGACCCTTGTGGGTCCCTTCCAACTCATAGTATTCTGTGATTCTGTGATCCTTTGAGCCATATTAAAGGAATCACAGCTCCACAAATCAGACTTACTAATAAGACTACTTTTTGGAGGTTAAAGTTAAGTGGCAAACCAGATGCACCATTTCACTGCAAATCAAAGGATAATTCTAAAGTGACGGTCAGCTGGTGCAATATGTTATTTTGTGCCCACAAGATGAAGTGGAATTTAAATTTTAAAAAGGGGAAAATATTTTGAAGAGTTTTGAGGGAGGCCTATTTATCTTCCACCTAATTTAAAAATTAGTCTGGCTGCCTTCTCACTCCATCAGTCCTTGAATCAAAGTTCCAAATCAGAACCTATTATTTTCTTACTCATGTTAAGCAGTATTAAGTAGAGGGGGAAAAAAACAAAATTATTTACATTAAGGAACCAATCCTACAATTTTCACACAGGAAAAACACCCTTTAGAGTCAATAGCTATTTATGCAATTTATACTTCTAAAAACCCCCAAACTAAACAAGCAAAAAGCCTCCAATTTAACATTGCTGAATACCTTTTCTTATACGTACTGGATTTCACTGCATTTCAGAAACACACCGGAACAGAGCACACCTTGCAGCGTCAGTTCACCTTCCCTCCTCTTCTCTCCCTCTCCCCTATATCATTTTGATTTTAAATTTGCTGGAACCCATTTAATTTCTAAATAACCTTAAACTGTTGAACTGCTCGCCAGCTTATTTGAACAGAAGACAGTGTTATTGAAACAAATCTAGTTAACAAGGTAATTAGCTCTTGCGATATTCCTCAGAAGGCTGGAAACCAACACTTCATCGCTGCGCTATACAAATAGCACGAGCAATGTTAAGCCTCTGCCTAAGAGTGGTTCTATCAAAACTCACTGGTCGCGTTACCAACAAAGATATTGTTTTAAAAAGAATCCAAGGGCCACCTAAAACTGATTCATTCACTTGAACTGAAAGGTTGAAAATATTTTCCAGAAGTAACCCCCTGTAAAAATACAGGCTGCTGCTGCTGGTGTTGAAAAGATGGGTTAGAACCACAAAAATCCTTTTTATTGCTTCCACAAAAGGCTTTGGGCCTAATTATTTTTAAGTATAATCCAGCCAACATCTTCTCATGCTTAGCTGCACTGAGTGACACTATTTGTGATGCCCAGTCTGCTGAAACTGAGCAGGTTGCTGTCAGTTTAAAAATGACTATAATAAAAGTGACCATGAAGATGGATCTTGTGATTTTGCGTTTCTAATCAGTCATCTGTGAAGAACACTTTTGCTTTGATTCAGCAGACTGGTGACAGCCATGATTGATAGTGCATGAGGATGAAAAAAGGTTATTAACTGTCTTCCTATTAAACTCAATGTATTACCCCTCTAGGTGCATCTCATACTTTAACTTAAAGTACTTACTCAGGTAAGGTCAAGAATGAACTCTATAAACACAGTATCCATCCTGTTGTAGATGAATCTGGAATTCTAATGTTGAATTTTGAATGTCAGCATTATAGCACCTCTGAATCCTTCTGCCTTAATTACTGGGCTGAAACCAAAAACCGAGCAGACCTTCGTATACTCCTAAATACGTATATAACTATGTACAAGAACTTTGGTGTGGAAAAGGGACAGATCAAGCGCTTCTGTGTGTTGGTGCACACACACACGCACATATACACACGTTTTACTGATGCAAATAGTCTTAAAATAAAAGTTTGAATAATGTTATGTTAACCAAAAAACCCCAAACCTGGGACACAGATATGGCGTGTCGGGGGGGCTCAAGTATAAATCTTACACTGAGAATAGCATTTTATCTGCTAGTAGTTAACCATTATTAACTTGATCAAGTGTGATTTAGTAATTTATGAAGGCTTCCTATTAAAAGCAAATCCAAATGTCTCAGCATAAATGTAGAAGTATCTATTTGTTGCCTTACAATGTGTTTTAATTTTAATTTTATTTCCTTTTTACTGATGGTTATCAGTCAATACAACTATAAAAAGAGAGGAAAATGGCACATATATTCATTTTCAAAATAATTACTTGGTGGAAATAGTGATTTCTATGGCACTTCAAATTTCAAAGGATGTCCCTGTGAAAAGAAAATTTTAAAGGAGTTTAAGGAGAAAATACATTTCCTGTATTTATTTTTATGCATCCTGACACCAGAAATGAACTGAAAGAGGAAAGTTGTTACCATTGTATACACAGGTTAACATCTTTTTGGACTCATAATTTTATTTGGGGAGTAAATACTTTTTATAAAAGTGATTGTCTTTTGGAGTTAGGTGCTTTAGAAACACTTCTTGATAATCAACAGCATTTTTTATTTTTAAATTTACTTCGTGAATAAATTCCAGATGTTCTTTTAATTTGTTTATGCGTATCTTGCATTACAATCTTTTTCTGTTAAAAATAATTAGACAAATAAATGAAAAATCTTATAATTCTAACTACAGTATGCACACTGCTGTCTGAAGGAATGTACAGACACACTTGTTAAAAACAAACTCTTTCCATGTCGTATATAAGATGTCCTCACAAAATACATATATTCCACATTTGTTTTTCAGACTATTAAAACAAACTCTTAATTTTAGTTTTATAATGCTCCTTAATTTCCTCTTTTAAATTGCATCAAGAATATGTTTTGCACTAATAACACAATTTCAGAGGGAAGCGAGAATATTACACCAAGCTGGATCATTCGGAGAAAGAAGGAAAAGCTGTACCTCTGTCTTGACTATTCTGCAATGTATTGTCATGTACAAAGTCTGCAGCATAACTAAATATTTTAATCTTTTCAAGGTGATGTTGAATTTTTGGAGCCCCTGTTATTTTTAAACATTTTTTTAAAAAATAATTCATAGTATATAATAATTCAGAATAAATGTAATCTACCTAATATGATGATGCTATCTCACAACAGCAACAACAACAAAAATCAACCCCAAACCCAAAAAACCAATCCTGCGTAACATCTTTGTTTCTGGAAAGTGTGTTCCTTTCAGGTGTGGACTTGGGAATAGGCACCAATTTTCCCTTCAGTAACATTTCTGCTTTATAATAAATTGCAATCCTGTTGTAGCCCCATGTGGATTTACAATTGGCAGGCTTTTTCTCTGACAATTTGGGGTCACTGTGGATATAGGTGAGCAATAATTTCAGAGGTGATGGAGATATTGACAGAATTTAGCAGCCCAAGTTCCCAAGCAAATATCCATAAAATGTACATGCTTACGTTGGGTTTTAATTGATAAGACTTTTGGATTATATTGTTGTACCTTGTTTGTGCACTGTATTTTCTTTGAAACTATCGAAAACACAGATTTCCATTTGTGTCCGTGTCAGTATTATGAAACGGTTCAAGTAAAAGCCATCATTCCTCCCTCAAGCACATTTAAGCAACGAAGAAAGTTACAGTTATTAGAGGCTCAGCTGAAAAAAACCCCCCACATTACATGCTTTTAGCAAACCAGAATTATATGACATTTGTTTCGGGTAGCCTTACGTGTACGTGAAACAGGTAAAAATGTTTTATCAGGCTTCGACACTAAACAGAGGCCCTGATGGGATTGAGAGTTTCTGACAACAAGCCAGATTAGTCACTCAAGAAGGGACTGGCAGGATCCAGCCCCCTCTGCTCACTTCATATGTGTAACCTATAGGGAAGAAGCAAGTCTAAACATAACTCCAGCCGTGTGTAAAACAGCAAAAAATGTTTCAGTCAGTATGGAAGAAATTAATGAACTAGATTTCTTCCTTCAGCTTCTCTAAAAGAATTGTCGCAAGAACAAAACAGAAGATCCCAGTTAATGAAACAAAGGACAGTTTAGGCCGTCTTAACCTGGAACAATCGTTTCCTCGGGTTAAGGTTTATTTAAAACCCAAGGCAAGTCCGAGATGTTACGTAATTCTAGTGGTACCCTTTGAAATCCTGTTTTATTCCAGCACTCTCTCCGCACATGAAAGCAAATCGTGCCACAAACTGCAGGCTAAGCGCATGTGGCCCAAGCAGGACCATACAAAGGCGACACACGTAGCATGTGTCACAGCCAGCGGTACACGAGTGACTTCGCCAAGGGGGATCCCTCATCTAGATCCCACTCCGGACAACAAGGAAAAAGGCCAAATGAAAAAGAAGGAGGGAGAGGGAGGAGGGGGAAGAATACAGTAACAAGAGCTAGACCCCAAACCCCACCTCCTGCCCCAGACAGGCGAGGGCAGGTAGGCTGGCTGGGAAAGCCTGCCGCCTCCCGCGGAAGGGATGCTGCTGCCCCCGCCGGCGGGGAGCCTGAGCCCTCCAGCGCGGGGCTGCGCGGGGCTCCGCAGGGCGCTNGCTGCCCGGCGGCGGCGGGAAGCTCCGGAGGCTCCGCGGAGCTCCGCGAACCGGCCGGGCCGGGCCCCGCAGACACTGAGCGGTGGAAAGAGTGGGGCTGGTAATGAATTCCAGCAGAGAGCCGAAGAGGAAGCATTTTACGGAGATCTGCCATATTTAACATTGACCACACTAAGATGTTATTAGTCGCGGGGCGGAGGGGGGGAAGGAGGAGGGACGAGGTGGGGAGGGTGTAGGGAGAGCGACGGGGGATGTGATAAAGGAAGATAGATAATGACACATAATCCAAACCAGAAGTTTTGAAGCCAAGTTACTTCTCTGAAGAGAGCCACAAGATCAACTTTTTTTTTCTTTCTTTTTTTTTAATAGACTGGGACTGAAAGGCGGGCAGATAAACTTGTTAAGGAAAGAAATATTCCTCTAGCAACAGGGTAAATAAAACAGCCGAAGTGAAACAGCGAAAGAGGTGGGGGTAGGGAAATGCAAAGAACGCACTACTATTTAGAAACCCCAAGGGAAATTGTAAAGTAGGAAATGAAAAGGAGGAGGAGAAACATTTCTGTTGTAAATTAGAGGGAATGAAGATTAGCAGGAGTAAAGGGGGAAAATAGCTGCAGAATGTCTGAAGCAAAGCACTACTGAAGATTAGCCAATGTATAAAATATTCCAACTGTGGAAAGATCGTGGTGCGCTCATCCCTTCAGCATGGGTGTGTGTAAGGGAAATGAGTAAGGGTAATTACTGACATAGCACATGTCCGGAGGAACCAATCCAAAATAAGAGATAAATTTGGCTGGTGAAGACAGAGAGGAAAAAGGCTGGAAGAAAACTTAGGAATACTAATGAGGAGAGGAAGAGAATTAAAGGAGGAAAAGGGCTCCGGGAATACAGGAGAAACTTAGAGAATCAGCTGCATAGGGAAGAAACAGCAAGGGCAGAGATGGGAAGGGAATGAAAGCGAGAGGAAAAAGAGCATGGGAGAGATTGAGGGGAGCAGATAAACCTGGGAAAGGGAACAGTTGGAGCGGATGGGAAGAAGGAAAGCAGGAACGGAAAACTAGGAGAGAGGGAGAGAGGGAGAGAGGGAGGGAGGAAGGGAGAGAGGGAGGGAGGAAGGGAGAGAGGGAGGGAGGGAGGGAGACAGAGGGAGGAGACAAGGAGTGAAGTCTTCCAGCCTGGGGAAGGTGCAGCACTGAGTGAGAGAGAGCTCACTCTGAGGGTTAGGTTAGATTTCCAGAGCTCTTAGAGCTCATCGACCAGCCCGCTGGAGTCACTATTCAACCCGAGTCCCAAACACACGCCTCACTAACTACTTTACAGCCACTTTCATTGATTTTCTTTATCAAATAAACATAATACCCGTTACAGCAACACTTCCTCTTCGCGCAGCCAGAATGCCACAAGCTCTGATTGCTGCATTTCTCCGGCTTGCAGTTCCCCACCCTCCACCCCTAAATAAATTGTGTTCTTTCACTTAAATGGTCAAAGGCATTATTGGCTATAGAATTTTTCTGTAATCTCAGGGTACGCTGCGAGCTAGGCAAATCGTTTAAATTATATGGTAAAGGGTGCCCATTCCCACCGCTTTGGCATGAAGACAAAATCTTCCCCCCAAAAAAATTCAGGGGTAGCTTATATATTTACATATTTTTAACGTTAATAAGTGTTAACTTAATTTAAGAAGTTACGTCAAAGCAAACAATCCAGCCTGGAAAAATGCAGGAGAAAAATCAACGCAATTTTAGCACATACACCTAAACTGGCACTTGAGCTAAGCATTTCAGCCTTAAAATTCAATTTTATTTTAAAAAATCCCCGAAAAGTAGCCCCCTTCAAAAGCTTGTTTTGAACCAGGCTCTTCCATATATGTCAAAGGGCTGTTGAATTATTCATTATTATAATTACTATCATCATTGTCATTATCCCTTTCCATGTGGAAATAATTTTATTATCGTAATTTGATATCTGAAGAATTTCCTGTTCGTCGTTTGATAATATTTTTTTCTACTGAAAAGAAAAGTTTTGCTTATAAATGAGAGAAAAATATTTTAAATGCTTTTATGTTTACTATAGATTTCCGTTTATCTAATCGATCGGAATGCCAATAAATCGATTAAAGGTTTAGTGTTTTACAAACAACCATTTTGTGCTTTTTGATTTTACGTTCAGGATGATTTTAATAAAGCTAATACCTTCTCTGAGCGTTTGTTCATCTCAAACCTAATATTCCATCATTTCTATTATTTACAGTTGCAATTTAAAGTGTTCCTAATGAGAAAAATAAACACAAATAAAAGAAGGAAATAATCTGATTAAATTACTTTGTGCCTGCGGTCAACATATTTAGGCAAAGCCCTTAAAAATCTCGGTGAATTATATGCGATCATACAGTGATTGCGGAATATTAAATTAAACTTAGATAAATCCGCATTGAAGGAGGCAGCACCCAATCCTGAATTTATTTCCCATTTTCTATAACAGCATCACTGCGCTCCTCTCTTTGCAATGACAATGTGCCAAATCTAGGCATTTTGAAAACATTTTCCATATGCTTTAACTGGAGACTGATAGACAAAGAAGAAAAGGAGATGGTCTTTTTTCTCTTGAGGTATATTTCCTTTAACTTTTCCTCCAACCTTTTCTGATCTTCATCATTTTTTTAAACAAAAGTTTGAAAATCATTAGGATCGGGGCTTTTTCCTTTTACGTTTTGAGGGTTTGGGGTTTTTTTTTCCCTTATCGCGTAATCAGTTCCTGAATTGTGGAGTTTCAGTTACGCTTTAATGCAGGACTATAGGACTGTCATTTCTATACCTTGGCGGACAACATTTTCGGAGAAAGCATTGATTCATTTAGTTTTCGCTTTCTGCTTTCTGTAATTAAAGATGGTTTTAATTATACTCTTTTTTTTTTGTAAGTTGGATCAGATGTGCTGCTTGCTTGCTGGAAGGTTTTTTTTCTCTTTTAACGGTGCTTTTAATTTATGTGTAGTTTTTACGGATAACACAGAGGTGGTGGCTTTTATTTAGCTGTAAAATCCACACGTTTTCTTTGAAAACTTGGTTCCTTGGGCGAAAATAACTTTTTCTGGTTGCTTTATAATCGCTGTTTGTAGCAGAGGTGGTTTAGCATATTGTCTACACAACAAAGATTCCTGTTTTATTGGCAGTGTGGAGTGCTGGATTTAGGTATAAATATTTCATAACTTTCCTCTTTCTGCTGTAAGATCGGTAGTTTTATTGGCTTTTTCTCCCTTTTTTGTCTGTCTTTCTATCAGAACCGTTTTATTTCTTAAGTCACTCTTTGTCCTTTTCCAGGATAGAATGTAAAATTTTTTTCCCTTGGATATATCACTGCTGGAAATATGCTCCTGGGCTTTCTGGAGGGGATGGGGGGGGGGAGCGGTGGTAAGCGGTCGTTTTTCCTTTATTTGCATAAGAGCTGGTGAAGTGCCTGTGAAGTTGGTGAATTGCTATTGTTTGGGGCTAGTCCTGACTGTTTTTGTTTATAAACACTGGGGTGGTTGCCGGGAGGGGAGGGAGGTCAGAGCACTGTCAAAGCGCTGACCTCTCAAAGCCCAGAGGGCGCTTGGCTCCTTCACCCTCTCCTTTCTCTCTCTCCCTCTCCCTTTTTCTTTCCCTTCCCATCCAAGGCCAGGAGCTCAGGTTCAGGGCATTTAATCCCCGCGATCTGCCCAAGAAAGGAGCTGAAAAAGGGCTGTTAAGGCTCCGGAGGAAACCCCAGCAGCAGACTCAGACCTGGAAGGCTTTTATTTATAGTAACGCCCGGGTGCGCGTTTTTGTGCAGCTCCAGCCAAAATAACAACAACAAAAAGCCAATCGGGAACGGCACTATTTAGCTCAAAATCTCAGCGAGATGTCTGTGCTATTCGCCTATGATTTTTCCTCTAAGGTCATTGCTCGTTAGACGCACTTTCAGTAGGTGAACGCCAAATCTGGGACAGTGAGGGCAGAATTGAAATGCAACGCGTTATTGTTGGTTTATTTCTTTTTCCGAACAAAACTTTCCAGGAATCAGATCGGGGATTTGTGTTTTCTTTCCCTCCTCTCTCTTCCCCT
>WEKX01020625.1:151024-166016 GCA_013390025.1 Pitta sordida | reverse complement strand
TGTATGAAAAGACCCCAGCCAACAGATAAAAGGGGAAAAAAAAAATAAATAAAAAAGGCAGCTCATGAACAGCGAGCCGCAGTTCGGTTCCTGCTCTAACTGCTCGTGCGAGAATCAAGTGCATCCCTTCCCATCACGGCGGCTAATGGCAGACGCGTCCCTGNTTTTTTTTTTTTTTTAAATTTTCTTTTTATTAGCCTTGCTCCGGTTTTATCAAGGATTATGTAGTTGGCAGGAGGAGAGCGAGAGACTGGAAAGAGAGGGCTCGGGTGCTTTTGGGGTGGCTGCGGTGAGGGTGGGTTTTTTTTTGAATTTTTTTTTTTATTATTTTTTTTCCCCCAATTGTGTTTCGCCTGGATTTGCAGTGGCTCGATCCTTAGAAGCGGTGGTGGAGTGTTTAAAAAGATCATATGTAGCGTTATATTTTTAGTTTGGTGGTGGATGGATGGATGGAAGAGGTAGTGAGAAGCCTTTGCAGCCCTGCCTGTTGTTGGTTAGATTGAGGCAGAGACTTGGCTGCGATTGGGACGCGACTGTGACATGGGCATCGATCGCTTCCATTGAGAGCAATGCAAAAACACAGCCTGGGTATGTAACACTCTCAGTGCCATCAACACTTGTTTTACTTTATATTTACTGGCAAAACTGACGGAACGATCCGGACTGCTTTTCTTTGAAATAAGGACTACAAACATTTGGATGGGAAGGTGCACAGAGAGGATGGTGGAAATAAACGGGGGGTTGAAGGTTGAGGGGTGTGTGGAGGGAAGAGCCTTAATCATCATTGCTCCACTTCCTATTCAACTGCCTGTATTTAAGGAGTTTCTCTCTTTTCCCGACTAGGGGATCCTACTAAACTGGTGGAAATGAAAAAAAAATCAGACTGTCGACCTTGAGGGAATATCTGCTAGTTTTCAGGGTTTGCAGTTTCAGCCGGTAGAAAGGCACACAAAGTAAAAGATGGCTAGCCAGCTGTTTTAACCTCTTGCACCTGGCTTCAGAGCTGGGGCTCACCAGGATTATTCAGTTATTCGTGCTATCTGTGCTTGAATATTTATAGTGTATGATCTAGAGATCCACACAGTGCATCGTAGCATCTCTTATCATTTAGTCGTGGGCTTTTAGGACTTTGCCAACATAAACATGTATCCAATAGTTTTCATTTTTATGATAATGAACATGGAATGTCAATGAAATATAGAGGGAAAAGTAGTAGATCTGCAAAAGTGAAACGTAGCCAAGGAACAAAGAAAGGTCAGGTAAACCATCTGTGTAAGTCACAGTAATAGTACCTGCTGTGTGGTTTATGCAGTGATACTGCTTTGTTATTCTCTAAAATGCTAGATCGAGTTAAAACTAAAGGAAAGCCGTGGAGATGGTAAATGGCATTGCGTGCATCTTTCAGAACAGAGTGACAGTCGTGTTCCTCGATTTTTGAATAGTTTGGGCTTATTTGTAAAGATGGTGCACCATCAAAGAACATATGAAGGGGGCTGAGAAAAATCACTGTTTAATATTGCAGAATTTACTGCTTCCATTCTGACCATAAGCCTAAATTTACACAATGAAATTTGATTATCTCTAATAACAATATTAGATCCTGCACTGGATGGATGAGAATTGAGGTGGTTTTGTTGATTGCAAGGGTTTAATGTTGCATTTCAGAATCTGATGTGGTTTAGCCTCCCTTCCATTAACTGGAAAACCCCTGAGGTTTTACAATTATTTCTTAAAGATAATACATTTAAGATTGCATTGGTAGGCTGAAGAAAAGTCATAAAGGCAAGAAGGGAAGCCCTTAATAACTCTTGAGATTCAGACATGTTCAGCAGTTAGATTGGCTCTGACTTCACCAAGGGTCGACAATGTGTCATTTCCATGAAGCCAAATTGCCCTCTGCCTATATGATATTAATGTGCAAATCAATATTTCAGGGATTAAATTTCCCTTCTTCATTTTTTATGGTTTCTACCTCAATAAGTCTCAAGTCTATTAGAAGAGGCTGGATGATTTAAAATCTTTCACTGCAGAATGGCTTGTCGTAGCCTTGTTTCACAGACTGTTTTTTAGATTTTTGTTATAAAAGACTGAAGGCATTCCAAAGAAGTTGATAGTCAATATAGAGACGTGCTCACTGTTGTAAAGCCCTTGTTTGATTAAGAGCTAAAAAGGTATTGAAAATATAGTATATGTGTTTCTATAATATGTATACGTTCTACTGCTTTAAAAATATTGTGTTAATCACCTATTGATTTATTTCAAAATCAATTGAAGCTCCTTTCTTATTAGTGATTTGTTCAGCATTCTTCTGCCTTGTTGTTAATTTTCTTAAGCAGCATGCATGAATTAGTCTGCTGGTAGGTTGTGTTTTGGGTTTTCTTTGAAGCATGTTTAAACCCAGGCATTTTTACCTATTTAAGCTAACTGGTGTGAGCAGTTTGCTATTGTCATAGAACCAGGACACTGTTTTCTGCACTTCGTATTCAGCATTGTTTTAATGAAGCTAGGGGGCATTTTGTAAATATTTTATGATTTCTGCTCAGATGCTTATCAGTAATGTTTATTAAGAGTTGCCATTGAATATTCAGGATCAGTTAAAAATTAAAACGGAGCTATCTGATCTGGAAGGAAACAATACATGACAGAAAATTTAAGGCAAAATATGAGGTTGTGACTTTATCACATGGTCTTGGGAAGGCCCTACTGTCTATCATTTAGTGTTGTTTTATAGTCTAAGACCATCTGGACCAAGTTCTGCACAGCTGCATGAATTTCATATGTGATAGAACATTTTTTCCATTCAGTGTGAAATATTCCTTCCTAAAAACGTACACCAGACTCGCTTAATTTAGTCTGCTAAAAGAAATGCACATGAAAAAGGACAAAAGGCTCTTTAATCTCTGCAAGCTGTTTGTTTTTCTTCAAGATTCCTGTCTGTTTGGGTTTGAAAAGTCATGTTTATTGAGCAGATGATTCTGAGGTGTGACATTAAGATAATATATGATTTTTGTGTTCGTTTCTGCTCTCCTAGTTAATTTGCAGATCTACTTTTTATGCCTGTCAAAACACAGTTAATCTATTCTTATTTACAATTAATCTCAATAAAATTAATCTTAACTATGCCTTAGTCAGTAGCTTAAAATATCTAATTATATTCAATTAACTGCTGTCATAGTAATTAACACTACTTAATTGCTTCTGCATATATTTATGTAAAGCTCATTAGTTACTGCTTGCTCTTTTTTCCTTTTCTCCTTCCCATTTTTCTGGATCTGGTAGCACTGAGGTACAAAACAGCCTAGTTTTTGACTATTTGAGTCTTGAAAACCCTGTAACAATGGCAATACGTGCGTTTGTAACCTGTTATGTTGCTAAAGATTTGTGTTTTCATATGCAAAAAGGGTACCAGAGCTGGATCTCTAAAGAAATCCCAGTCCAGTTCCCTCAGCCCTGAGTCCTTCTCCTACCCCACCACATACAAAAATGTTTTTTAGCCTGTTGATAGAAATATGAGAAGCCAGGTTAAGCTTTGTGTTTATAAATGAAGAGCTTTTCTGCATCTGCCTTGGGGCTTTACCCAGAAGGCAGAGCTTTGCTGCTCCGAATTCATTCAAAGGGTTAAAGACTTGGCCAAGGTTCAAACTGAGAAGCGCCCAGGGAAAGTGCATGTGAATATGTACAAGTTTCATGTAATTAGTGCTTAATTATATTAACATATGCAAATTGTCAACTTAGGAGCTTGTTGAGCTGGCAAAGATCAGCCAGGCACAATTGCTGTATTGTTCTGAAACAATAATGGATTTCAAGTTGGATTGTGAAAACACATAACTAGCTATCTAATTTAACTCATACCATGGTGAAATTTCATTAGTCTCCATGGAGACTGGTTTAATTGTGCTGACTAATGTTCTGGGCTGCAGAATGTCCTAAAAAAGAAAGCGTTGTTTGCCTAATCCACCTTACAATGACACTTGTTTGTACATGTTTCCCTTGTGTGAGAATTTGCATATGCAAATAAATAGTTTCTCTGCCCCATTTGTCATGGCTGTTCATTACCCATGAAGAGGACATTGTTACTAGGCTGTTACTGAGTCTCCCAAGACAGGATAGTGTCAACCAGTCCAGCCACATTCTTTCATAATTTGTTTCTGATTAATAGACCAGAGTGAGACTCATTCTATTCAGGCCTCTGCAAAGGGAAGGTCAGTTCTGTCACTGAAAAGAGTTTCCGCAGCAACTGAAGTTGGTTTTTTTTTTTCTCTCCCTCCCCCCGTCTTGCTTCGGCTGAAATAATCATATTTAAAATAATGTATTCTTGCTCTAAGGAATACCGCCACTAATAATCTCTAGTTTCCTAAAGCAAAAGATAGGAAAATAAAGGACATTCTAGTATTGGAATATTAATCCTGTTTTTGACAGAAAGGTAAACTGATATAATTGCTTTTCAGTCGAAGGAATGGGGGTTTATACAAGTGTGAAAGCATCGGAAAAGGATTAGCATTTTTTTGCATAATGAAAAGCTCTGTTGAATAGGGCACTGAATGGTTGACTGAATGACTGAGATGAAAGGAAGATGAAAATGCAGGCTCCTCTTTCTTTTTGCCTATGTTCAGCTCTCCCTAAAGTTATGTTTGTCCAAGACTTGAGAAAACAAGCAGAAGCTCAGGTTTTAGCAACTTGCTAAGATGCCCTGAGTTTACACCAGCATGTGAAGTAACACATACGAGAGTAGCGCAGCGGAAGGATGAGAAACACAGGTTTGTATGAAGGGGAGCTCCAGGAACATGACAGGCAAACCAAATATTGACTGTTGGGTATGGAGGATTCCCAGTACTTTGCTTGGGGGAAAGAAAGAGGGAGGAGGGGGGCTGGCAGGGAGGGAGGGAAGGAACTGCTTTAAAAGTTGCCAATGGAAATTATGCGTCGACATATAATCGTCTAATAAAAGTTTGGTATTCAAGGAAGCAGGGCTTGGTCAATATCTGTTTTAATTATTAAACTGTTTCTCTTTTGGAAAAAGTTATGAGTTCTGACTAAGTGCTAAGCGTTCAAGTGGTATAGGAGCCTTGCTGGGGAAAAAATTACTCTCCTCGTTTGCCTTTAAAAACAAAGAAAGCTTGCTGAAATAGCAATTGATACACGCGTGCAAGGAGCGGTGTTTTCAGCGTGACTGCTTCAGCATATTCAGGTTGTTTAAAACATTCGGATTCCAGTAGATTCAGGTGGCGAGAAGGGCCTTGGCCTCCTGCAATCAGTGCTGGCCCACTCTGCCTCCAGCCAGTGCAGGATCAGGCCTCCAGCCAGGGCTGCAACTGGTTAGCTGTTGACAATGTGATCAGTGCTTCTAATTATGTTCTCTCAACAGTAATTAGGGCAGTTAAAATACCATAAGTGTTGAGCCACTTTTGAAAGTGGGAAGTGGTTCTTTTGTACGTATGTAAATCAAATGCAGTGTGAATAATTATTTGTATGTGCGCATATTAAATAGGCTCTGTTTTTTTTTCATGTCAATGTAATTACTGATTTAGAGCTACCGTGGAGAACTGTCGGTAGTTAGACTAAATATTAACTCGTTTCGGATATTTTTTTTTTTTCTTTTCAGTTTGCACAACACTTGTTTGTAAATGCTTGCTGCTAGTTCAGTATTGGGCTTGTTCTGATAAAATTTAAACAGTTGGAAGTGCCTCTATGAAATTAGGAATACTTATGGATAAATGAAGTAAAACTGTAAATGCAGAAGGTGTTTGGGAAGAATAAAGTCCCCAAAATGATCTATTTTCCGACAAAGATAAATACCTTCGGGGTGGGGGGAGGGTAGCATGTTTCGCTGCCAACTGTGTGAAATTCCTTAAAATTCCTTTTAAAGCAATAGGCTTAGGATATATTTTAGCATTCTGACAAGATCTTATTAGTGTATTTCCATAAGAAAAAAAAAGTGTTAATTTAAAAAAT
The DNA here is from genome assembly GCA_013390025.1 of Pitta sordida. Lineage (NCBI taxonomy): Eukaryota > Metazoa > Chordata > Aves > Passeriformes > Pittidae > Pitta > Pitta sordida. The sequence continues at coordinate 160,064 of WEKX01020625.1, read as the reverse complement.
AAATTAATTTATATTTTAAAGTATTGTTAACCAAACATCATGTGTTGTCTCTGGAAAAGTTCCAGCCACTGTAGAACTGGAGAACACATGGGTTAATAATAACTTATGTGGTGTCTGCATTCTTACTGAATGGGCAGAAACCCAGCACACTGAGATAAATCTTACTCTTTAAAATCTTGAATTTCAGTGACACAAAATGTGTTTAGGTGAGGAGATGCACAGACAAGAGAAACTAAGACGTGTATGAGTTGTTTTTATCTAGTAGGTAAAGTAATCCTGGTAGCCTCTGTGTGATTGTTGTTGAGATTTGTTGCCATTTTTGAAAGGGGTAATAAGCACATTTATGGATAGTTGTATTCAGCAGACCTGTAGAGATAAACTTGTTTTCCATAAATAAGAGCAAGGGGTTTAGTCCTTGATGCAGGCCACTATTCTTTTTTTAATAGTCACTCTGTAGAATTTTATACCAGCATTTTCATTCTAACTGAAGCTTTTGCAGCATTCCAAACTAAACCAAAAAAATTTGCACCAGACTGAAATATAAAAAAATTCTTGAATTACTTTCTCTGCTTAAACAAATTACTCTGAGGAATGGTTTAACTAAGTTATATGATCAAAATAAAAGTTTGCCATATTGAAACACTGTTTTGCATTCGCATTGCTCAGAATCAGCTTTCAATTTAAAACAAACAAACAAAAATTACATATATTTATACTCTAATTTGTCCAAATTATATTTTACTTGCTTTTGGTATTTTTAAAAACGATTTTAAAGACATTCAGAGATTAGGATGTCTTTGCAGACAAATCTAGCAGGCTTTTTCTACTCACAGTGGTCTGATTGGTTGTCCCAGCTCCTAAGAAGGTGTTACAGTCCTTCAGGTCAGTAGTTCACAAACTAAGGCCTGTAGGTACATGATGGACCACGGTGACTTTGAAAACAAACGCTTACCATATAGGCTGCAGCAATGTCTGTAGAGCAAGTGATGCATACACTGGACATACATTTAAAACTGTATTTAAATACATGAACATTCTGTTTCTGCAACAAAGAAATACTCACAAAATGCCCGTGTTGATGTGTGCCTAGGACGCGTAAAAGCAAACCAACCAGATTCTTCCCATTCACCCCGAACTAAATCAACAATGACTACTCAGAAATTAAAGAAGTAATATAGACGTAAAACTGGCAAGATGGACAGTTTTGATATCAGTATGTAAAGAATCAGACCTGTGGTTACTAGTTGACAATATTCTCATAAAATCCAACTAAAAAGATTTTTGTCTCCTCTTTTTGTACAACCATTTCCAGAGGGCACTGAAGGATGTGTAAGCGGTTTCCCAGAGAGGCTGAGGGGGGTCAACTCTCCTCCTTTTACTAGGTTACAGCAGAGCAGAGGGGCTGTGTGAGGCAGGTGCCGAAGGCTTGCTCCTCCCTGTTTTGGCACCGAGGCTACCTTATAAATTCACCTAATCTTAGATGACAAGGCACCTGTCACTGGTAGTGCTCCGGTGTTTAGGGCACTGATGGAAACCTGGAGTAATCGCAGTGATTTCCACACTTGTTCCAGAAGATGGTAGTGTAACAGATAAGAATAATCTCTTTTTTTCATAGCAAAAAACGTTACAATCTTCTTTCCCTTCACTTTTTTTATGAGGATCCTTTGATTTTTGGTATTCAGAGGGCCAGAGCTTTCATAAGAAGAGGGTGGAAAAGGTATCCGTGGATTTGCCAGGTGTTACATTACGGTTTCAAATGCAGGTGTTTTTTTCCTGTGTGAGAAACTATGGCTGTCCACCTTCAAATAAGCTTCTCCTTGTTTAATGCCTAACACTTCACATGCCTTCCCCTCTCCAGAAAACAAGCTTCTTAGTGAAAAGTGCCTTAAACTGGGAACTTATTCCTGTGAGTTTTACTCAGGTCCTTTTCTATTTTTTTTTTAATTGAAATATGGTTATTGATTTTCCTTACAGCACCAAGGCTTTAAGTTAAAGAAAATGTAGCATTTCTAAAATAAATTATTTAGCTATATGGCATATGTCACCCCTCAATCCCTCAGTTCCTTTGAGTTTTATGAACCATTCACCAAAAAAATAACTTTCTTTGACGCTGCAGTGTGGCTGTCTCTGGGGTCAGAGGTGTTGCCCCATGCACCCAAAACCACGAGCCACTCTGCTGAAGCACAGCGATGTGCTTTGGGACTTTTTCCAGCAGGCACAGCCAAATTCTGTAGGGAGGTAAAAATACGATTTCTCGCTGAGTCATCAGCCAGTGCACTGGGATGGACATTTCAGTTCCAGTGAAAACTCATCACTGGGGTTTTGAAGTTCCAACTGGTCTGGCCCATGGACTTCTCTCGGTCATGATGGGTAGTTTCCCCATTATTGCTGCAGTTTCCAGTTTTGACTGAGGGCCTCTTCCAAAGTCCAGCGCCGCCTCATCGATTTCCCCATGTTTGGATGAGAATCTTGCAAAGAAGAGCGTCGTCTACTGAGGCACCCGCTGCACTTCCAGCAGCGGCAGGTCAGTGCTGCTAGGCAGCCACCCCCTGGCCCTGAGGGGAAAGCTCGCTGAAATCACGGCTTTTTCCCAAGTGGGTGGAAAGGCAACAAGAGACAACGCAGTAAAAAAATGTTAGTAATTAAATATAGCAGAAACTGGGATCCTGACAATAACTCAGCTACTACAAAGTCAATTCAGCCATCTGGAGATGGTGACGTGTCGAAAGGGGGGATTGAGGGGTGGGCAGAGGAGGGGGTTGTAGGGAAGAGAGAGAGACCTTAAAAATGAAGGATTTAATTCCGTGCTGAAATCTATTCTCCATGCAGGCTGCTGCTTTAATGTTGAGCAGCACAGGTCTCTGAATGGTTTTGTCTATCAAAGACGAACATACTGAAACACCTAGTGTCTTGTCACAATTGAATTCTGGTGTTCCTGGACCAGATTTGTTTGGTCCAGCGCAGAGTTTACTGTTGAAATCAGTTTGTTTTTCAATGCTATCATTATTTAAAAATAAATGTGGAGCCTGTTTTTTGGTTTTTTTTTTTTAAAGTACATTCAATAGTAATGTTTTATAAACATTCTTGATTTCAGCTGTAGCTGCACAGAAGGGCTGAATCTGCTCTCAGCATATTTTTCACATGATTTTAGTAATTGGAGGCAAATATATTACATATCTTTTAGGTTCATTTAAAAATCTATGCAATTTAAACAAATGCTGAATTGTGTAATGGTTTGTCTGGGAATTACTTACGCTGCACAGCATAATAATATTTTATTAGCTGTCATTTGTTTTCAAGGAAGAAAATGGTGATTTTTATGTTGTGTGTTACATGAAAACTTGGCACTGAAACAGGACAGTCCTCAAATGTGAATTTCCTAAAAAGGTGGGACAGTAGTTGCCCGAAAGGTGAAGACTTGAGAAAAATTAGGGTAGGTAATTTCTTTCCTGAAATGAAGCAGGGTACAGATTAGGAACCATTAAGGTTTGCCAGGAGTTGATGGTCATAGAAGCCTGTTTAAGTGCTCACTGTCAACAAGGAAATCATGGGCAGCACTTAAAGTGGCTCACCTCTGATTTATTCATAAACCTCACACGAGCACTTGGCTTTGTTCTTGCTCTGGTAAGGGGGAACTGATGCCAATAAGAACAGGAATAAAGAGCTTCTTGCATGGTCCAAAAGTGAATAGCACTTTATCTCAAAGCATGACCTCCATTTCCAAGATCTGTTGTGTTACAGTTGACTCTGCTAGATGTGTATTCTCAGATGAATTGCTGGAATATGTTACAACAAATATATACTTTGTAAACCCTCTAGATGTAACAAGAACCGTGTAACTGTAACTTGGGTTCTAACTTGACAGAAAGGTTGTGGTATTCTTAGGAAACTGAGAGATTTCCGTTTCAGACAGCGCTTTATGTTGGTGCTTTTAATGCGAGTCAGAAAACACTGTGATTATCTGGCTGTGATTCAAATGAAAATTTTATATTCTTTAAGGGATTTATTTGAAAAACATATCTTGATAAAAACAGACACAGAAATGTGAAGCGATTCAGAGACTAAAAAGGAAAAAAAAAAGTTGACTTTGTTTTTAGACATATTTGATGGCTGCTGCTTTATTTTTGTTTCTCTAAATAAGGCAAAGTAGTGCTCACAGTCCGCAATGGGGGAAGGGACCTTTCGAAGACGGTCAACTGCCATGTTTGCACTGGGGCAGAGGTTGAGTACAGTTACTTAAATCCCTGGAGAAACATTTAGCCAACGCTAGACTCTTTCTGATACCATCTGAGTCTTGTTTTCTTTACTGCTTTTTAATGAAGTTTGTTTGTTGCTATATTTAGGTTGTGTTTTTAAACCGGCTTGCATTTTCACAACAGAATTGACCAAAAGAGTCATAATGGAAGACAGTGATGAGAGTTAATGATACGTCTTTGATAAAGCAGTCCTCGTGTGCAATCTGATCACAGCCATCAGCTCATTTGTCATGGCTGAAGTGAAAATGTCAGGACCAATGAGTGTATCAGTGCTGAAGGGGGCGAAAGGGCTTTTGGAGACACTTTTGTGCTGGGAGTGGGCCATAGCTTAGATGCAGCTCTAGGGAAATACTGGGATTAGCCAACTCTGTGCACAAATCCCTAGCATAACAGAATTAGTTGGGAAAATGAGGTTTGTTAGGGGAAAAAAAAAAAAAATCTGTAGAATTGCTCTAGGCTGCAGCCCAGGAACTTTAAAAAGCAGTAAAGCATTTTATTAAAATAATTTTAGCAATGTGAAAGTGCACGCATTCCAATGAAAATCACAATCGGTAGACAACATATTAACAAAACCAATCTCTTAATGCATTTTGCACATGTACATGGGTTTGCTTCTAGAATAATAAAAAAAAGAGCATTTAAAAAGTACGGTACTTTTGATATTAGAAGAAAGTTTACTGAATTTGACACAGTGGAAATGAATGCAACATTTAAATATGATCAGGGGTTTTTGCATTGGTTAGTTCAAATAAAGTATAAGAGTAGTCTTCCTGCTGTAGACACTCGAGGTGCAATTCCTACTATAGAAACATATTGTCAGACTGGGGTTCTGGTATTGTTAGCCTCTTCTCTTTTTGACTAGTCTGTGCAAGGTGCTTCTGAAGAACATCACTGCAGGCAGATGTAGGATAACCTATTGTATATGCCTGCCTTGGAAAGATTGCAAATACAATTGTTTAAGACTTCTGAAAAAAACAAGATTGAATATCCCATACAATTTTTGTGTGTGTTTTGTTCGCATTCATTACTATTACTCTGGATCATTTCGGCAGCCAGTTTCCATTATGTTTTTTAACCTTGATAGATTCACGATATCACTGGTATCCTTCAGCAATGAATCCTACCGTCTAACCTCTTTGCCCCTCTCATCATCAGGTTTTAATTTGTCACTGCTTAACTTTCTTGGAAACCTGCTACATGTCTTCTTGAAAGCTTTGTCTTGCTTCTTATTGCATACCTAGGAAGAGAAGGGACCTTTTCCCGTTGCATTGTCCATAAAAATGCTGAAGAAATCTCGATTTCTTTGAGGTGGGGATCCTACCAGCCAGACTTACTCAGTTGATGTCAAACAGCATAGGTGCTTATCCAGGCAGTCCCATTACCTGCACTATGCCAGCCCCAGACAATCAGCGGGAATGAGTTATTCCATCTCCAGTGAATGCAACAGTTACTGAGGACTGGCCAGATATTAGATGTGTGTAGCTAATTGTCTGTCTCGCTAAACCAGTTACTAATGGTAATTTATCCGTGAAAGGAATATTTACCTATTTTGCTGTACGACCTATGTGTTTGGGGATGTGGAACAGGGGGTTTTAACTTTCCAGATCCATGCCGATGGGGTTCAGCAGACTGCCAGCACCGGGCTGAGTGCAATTTTCCCTTTGTTTGGTTTTTGCTGTTAGAGGTGCTGCTGCAAGTTTTTCGTCTTTCGTTTGGTTTTAATGGAAGGCTGAGAAGAAAGTTAAGTTTGTTATCGGCTCCGTTGTATCACTGATGTGGTAGCTACCACCATTATGCAAGGCCTTCAAAAGAGAAGTGTGGCAGCAGACAGCACCAGCCTGCACAGCACTCTGGATTATCAGTGTCTGCGTTGCTGGTGTGCAATGCCGTGTTGTCCATGGGAGAAAGCTTTCAGTGCCTCGTTCTTTCCCAAAACTTGGACGTAAGTTTGGGAGCAGGGCCGAACTAGCGCACATGCTGATTGGAGGGGGTGGAGAAGAGGAGATGTGTGGAGGAGCCTTAGGCTCTGGCTCAGATACCAGGCAATTGCCTCTGGGAAGCCCAGGCTTCCTCGCAGTAGGCTTGCAACTAGCATCTGAAACTCCCTTTTGTGCTCATGGGCTTCAGGCCCGTAGTCCTTCTGGGCCTTCTCATGCTATGAACGTGGCCACAGGGGCTAAAGATACCAGGTAACCTTGAGTTTGGCGTAGGAATGTGTAATAAAGCTGCAGCCACCAGGCATTAAACACCAAACACTTCTCTGTTTCTATGTGTCAATGTGAGTGGCAGCAGCAAAGTAATTTATTTAATCTAACTAGTACTTATCTTTGTTAGGAGTCACCTGAAGATTTCTTCCATTTCATGTACAGTGAATTGTTCTTTTTCAGATAATGTGCTTGTACAACTTCTCTCTTTTTTTAAATTCTATTGATTTGCAATATTGAAGTGATACATCTGATACCTGTTTCCTGCACTTTGACTGTACATACTCAAAGAGGCTGATGTGATTCTTCCCTCCCTTGCAGAAGACTTTAGCTATTTTAAATGTATAATTATAATTGCATGTCATTTGATAGCTGTACTAATTGCTGCCAACCATTGTCTGTTTGCACTTAATGCTGAAACCTGATCAACATCCTGCTTTGGTTGATGTTTGGTGGTAAACTTTAATTAACTCTTATTGCATTGAAGAAGAGCTCAGTCTCTGTGCTAACTAATCATTTACCTTCATTATGTCCTGACAGCTCCACTTGTTCCTGGTACTAATAGATACACCAGTCAGTAAATAAACCTGCAAACCTTCATGCCTTGAAGTTGTTCCTCATTGATATTTTGTTGCTTAAAGTATAATAGCACAAATATGATTATTTCAGTTAGTTTTGTACCTCTGCTTTTCCAGACACTGATCTCAAATTGCCTTTTTCATGCCAGACAATATAATTTCAATAGTAACTGTAGATTTAAGATAACATTATTCCTTCAGCATGGTTCCTATATACATGCATCTTTTGAATCAATACAATTAAGCTTGTCTCCTGTTGGAATTCTTGTAATTATTTTTCTTGAAATACTTTTCCTGTAATGATATTGAAGTTAAAGTAATCAGGTTACTGGCAGATCATGTAAAATTCAACTCAAAATTGCTGGCTGCTTGATTTTAATTTGTCTGACATCAAGTTTGTTTGAAAAGGGATAATATGTGGTTAAACCGAGGAGCTTATAATTATGGTTGACATTTGTTTGTTTATAATGAAATCTAATTAAAGTTCATACATTTTAAAACACCAAAGTTAATTACTGAATTGCTCACTTCACTTATGCACGGCAGTCAAATTAACTTGCAGAACAAAAAAAATGACAAAAGACTATGCATAATAAGAACAAAATGCCCAGCTGATCTTGGCAATACAAAACAAATTTGCCATGATAATATTCTAGAAAAAAATGCTTTATTAATAACTTAACTGTTTAAGGAAACATCCTGTATTTTTACTGACCGGCCTGATTTTAATACAGAGTAATATTTAAACGTTTAATATGATTTACAATGCCACAACTTAAAAAAAAAATTCTTTTATTCCAGATGCATAATTAGAAGAGTCTTGCAATCTTGTAAATCTGCTCAAAAGCACGATTCTTTATGTTCTGTTTTCATCAAGACTTCTGAACTTGTCTGGAGCTGTAGTGTCTCCCCCAGCACTGGAACGTTTGCTTGACTACCTGCTTTGTGGTTTACAACTGTAATTGCAGTATTTTTAGTGTACGAGCGAAAAAAGTACTATATAACATTTACTTTGCAACAGGGGCTAGGTGAATACTGTAGGGCCACTCTGACTCCCTTGTTAGTTTTGCAATTCATTCTTACTTTCCAAATGTGCTGACAGAGGACACATCCAGACTTCAGTAAAAATCACAGTTTGTCATAATTCACACTTTAAAAGATTGCACTACTCTATTTTACATCATTACTTACTTGTGTTAATAGTATTTTTTTTTTGTTAAATTATACCTAAGATTAATGAAGCAAAAATCTACGTTTTTGTAATTTTTTTGTAAAAGCTGTGAATGCAAATGAGATCTTTCATAGTGTGTGGGAACAGGTGACAGTGTTATCCAGGCAGTGTTATTTTTTGTGAAGACAATTAGGATTAATTTTCTAGCTGTTTCTATTTAATTTAGTTCCACGTGAGTTTAAAGCAACATCTAATGTAAACTAACTTTGGTCAGAGTTAAAGAGATTAAATGGTGAAATCTTTACGGATTGTGAGTATTGACATATGAATAAACACAGTAAATATGATTTATTAATTCCTAAAATGATTGATGCAGTGGAGTTCTTTAAAGTAAAAAGGAATATGGATTCAATAGTTAAGCTTCATATTTAGCAAGATTATTAACTTGAACTTCCAAATTTAATAGGAGTTTGGGGGGTGAGAAGGGAAGGCACAGGGGCTCTTTCCATTAATGGCGTGCTTGTAAAATTGAGTGTAATTTACATAACCCTTCATAGTGTATATTGTGTGTGTTATCATACGGGATCTGATTGATTTGTAGATTAATATTTATTTAGTAAAAGAAAATCAAAAGGATTAAGCAGTCATCATTTTAACTCTAATCCTACTTTGCATAGATGAGACAAAGGGATGTGATTAATGCTCTAATGTTCACTGGGTCACTATCATTCAGATGCACCTTTCTCCATAAAGAAAGCAAGAAAGGCCAAAAGTTGGTGCCTTCTAGTATTGGCAAACAAGAATTTTCTAGCAATACTTCAACTGGTTGGG
>WEKX01020625.1:146024-148524 GCA_013390025.1 Pitta sordida | reverse complement strand
TCTTTGTTCTAATGGGAACTCTGCATTTTAAATGCAGAGGAATTCTCCTATTGTTCAGAAAGCACCCCCTTTTCATTAGCAAATCTGGCTGTAGGTGGGTTTTTTGTAATTTAGCTGGGCAGAGTTTAGAGCACAGTTTCTCCAGGAGGAAAGCAGAGGTTAGCGATTTAAGGTTCTCTGTATGTTGACCATTAGTTCCAAGAAAAGGATTTATATGACCAAAGTTGGTGGCCTTGTGAATTACTGAGAGAACTTTAAATACTAAGCAGAGCACCAGGTATGTATTTCTGTGAACTCAGCTGATAGCACTGGCAGACATTTGGGGGGTTTTTCTTGATGTCTTAAGGCTCTACAGATATGTGCTTAATATATATGCTTTAAAACATTTTTTTTTTAAATACTGTATAATTTTCATTGTGATTTCTTTTGTGAAGAGAATTGAAATCTATTGTAGAGACTTTGTGGAAGAATGTTGGTTCCAAGGCAGTCCTTGTACATTTTTTTGTCTATGACTTCGTGAAACTTCATTATAACTCGCACAGAAGGTCCCTGAGAAGGAGATAGTTTTTTATTTTTCAATGTTGAAGAAGCTGCAGCCTCTAATGGATGCGTGTTTCATCAAATGTTATATACAATCAGGAAATCATCCCAGTAATTGTTAATTCCTCATCGAGTTATAATGATTTCATCTACCTAATCTGATAGCAAACATGGCCACAAAGACTGTAAACAACTCAAGTATGGGAATACATGTTATGGTTTCTCTTGATATTCCTCCTCAGTTCAAGGATTCAGTATTTGTTTTAATTGGAATGAAATATACTCTTGTTTATATAGTTGTGATCAGGGAGCTGATGTCATTGTTTGGTACCGATTAATACTGAAGTTATATAAGGATAATGATAGCAATAAATTTGCAGTTTATTTTAAAAAGGTTGATTAAGTAACAGAAAAGATGTTACGACACTTGTTACCGTGCTAATTTTGTTTTTCATTTAGACTATGTGATGGAAGGTTTAAAAATATAGTTTATGCCTGCTGAATCTTTTAGGACAAAATTGCAACAGCACAGAGCTGTGGGAAGAAGGGGGAGGGAGAGATGCTATGCTGCAGAACCAATTTTGTATCTGCCTAAAATTACTGACTGCTCATAAATGCCATCTGGTCCCAGTATAATGTGCATGCCCACGACTATTCTGGCAACTGTTTTTTGTGCACACTGGACACTATGATGCTGTGGGATACCATAATGTGCTACAATATGGGCCGAGTTTGCTTCAAGCAGCGTAATTTAAATGGAAAGCCACAGATAGGGCTAGAATAGTTATTAGTGAGTTGCATCTAATTCCATTTGCTGTATTTACTCCTTTATCCTTTCATGGTACTGGAAAGGAAAGAGTTACTGCACATGCATCCCTGTATCATTGCTTGGAAACAAAACAGAACTACTACTGCCTCTTTTTTATTGCGATGGCCCAAAAAATGTCTTGTTAGTGCCAGGCGGGTACGTGTCTTCATGCTTGCACATGTGTTTATATGTGACTGAAATAGCCTCAGAAGTGCAGTTGCTGACTGGATATATGTAAAAATACTTTGTACCAGCATTGTTTATCCTTTTGTGTCAGAGTTGAGAGACACCAGTATGAAGACATTTATACTGGTCCTCTACAGATGAAATGGGCTGGGAGTTGCTTTCTGGTGTGACTCTTCTTGTGCAACTTTTTGTCTGTAGATAAGGCCTTAGATTGTGTCAGATTGTAAGCTTTCTTCAGGGTGCGTATATTCTTTGTGCATTTTGCCAAATGGGAGGGTAAACGTGCTTGTCTCTGCTGCTAGTTAGACAATTATTATGTTTTCATGCTCATTGTGATCAGATTATTTCAGAAGGTTTTTAAGAGGCATGTGTGCCACAGGCAAATTTAACCTGGTTCTTATCAATGACTAAAATTCCACACCAAGCTTTGTGAGGCTTGATTTAGGAACAATTAGGTTGTCATTTTAGCCATCTCAGATACCAAAACTGATTCCTATTCATTTTCATTCTATGCAAATCCTCTGATATATCTTAAACTGATCATTCCTTTCTCTGATGTAGCTGACAAGATTAGATTTGATTACACTTGAAAAAAATTAAGTAGCTATCCTTCATACTTAATATCTCAGTGACCTTCACTGAAGCCTTTCTTAGGGAAGGATTTTATTTTTTTAATCCCAAAATCACACTGAGTGATTTTACGCAGGAATATAGCACTTGGCTATTATGTGTATAAATTTATATTGTCTAGCTACACAAAATTTTTAAATTAGATTTCCTTTCCTTGTACATGAGAAGATGTAGAAAACATTAATGCTTTGGCTATCTAAAACAATAGTTTTCAGGATGTAATCAAACTTTGGTGCTTAATTGAAAACTTATCTGATAAATTGGTTGCTGCTTTCATCTAAAATTAATGAGATCTCTCATGCTGACTTATGACTAGGATGAAGATTGCTCACCTCC